>JALBCR010001461.1:0-183669 GCA_030710515.1 Abscondita cerata | reverse complement strand
CGGTTTCTTCTGTTGTAACCGTGTATGTTTTTCTTTAGTCTCATAGAACACTAAACCATTGCCTATCGATTACTTTTGAAACGCTCTCTTATTTGGTTGCCGACGTTCTGGATATCGGCCATGATAGACTCTTGTTGCAAGTAAACAATTCTTATTAGATTCACCTAATTCCATACCATGTCTACCATTTCTTCCCTTTCAAAATTCATTGTTGACTGTTGTAAAATATCAAAATTCAAGACAATGTCAAAACAGTTTTACGTAAAACTGAATTGTCAATTTATGACAGCAACCTTGATTTTAATGATATTAGGAGCTCATTAATGAAATAACCCTTTTTCCAATACAGTTTAAAATATCTTCAAAACTATTAAGTTTAGGTATAGGACATACTTAGGATAAATTAAACTACACTGACTGTAGTTTATGAAGGTAATATACAAGGTGATACATTTAAAAATACTGAGGCAATAATGAATTTGTGTTTTGACTTACCCTGTATTATGTAGAGAGTATTTGAATAATCAATCATTTTTATGAATTTTGATAATAATTTAAATACTATTGTTACAACAGATCATTGCACTTGTGTACCCCTTTTCAATTAAACAAGACGTTGAATTTGTTACGATTTTCATTGAAATTTGGTTATAACTTTTTAAACACTCTTTCTAACACATAACGACTTTGTATTTTTGCAACGAAGAAGTAAAGCAGATTTTAAATTTAAAATAAAATACATGGTGTTTATTTTAGTACCTCCTGTTTTTGTAATAACTTTTTTTGGTAGCTCCTATAATAAGAGATACAACCGACTTTGTCGATATATTATTGCAGTTTGGGATTTATTCTTATATTTTAAAGGCATTATAATAATAAAAAAAAAAGGTCTGTATGTGTACTGTTCCTACGTAACGGGAAAATGGCCATCACTATCCATCAGTTTGACCACACAAATTAGTTAGCCGATCAGCAACGAAACATCATATGAGTTGACCACAGCAAATGAATCTACATTTTTATTTGGAAAATGAAGTTGGTGGTCTAACTAATTTTTGAAGGGCCATGCAAACATAAACTTATATTAAAAAAGTTTCCCCCTTCCAAAATAACGTTGACGTGTTCTGGATTTCTTTCAGTTTCTGAGTAGCAAAGCTTTTTACCTTTTCTAAGTATGTGTTCCAATTTATTTTGCGATTAATTGACATGGACCTTATACATTTTAACATTAAACACTTGGATACGACTATGCATTTTGATAATCAGGCCGTATCTGTTTTATTTCTTCGAATCTTGAACCATTTACACGAGTAAAGGTAAAATCGCAATTATTTATTCATGTGTTACATATGGTGTACCAATGGTCATAATAGAACGGATTTTGTCAACATTTGAAATGTATTTAATTATTGACGTAAATCGGTCCGGATCATATTTTAAAAACAAGCATTTTGCGTTCCACATTGTTTTGATACTAACAAACGTGTAAAAGAGTATCGAAAGTATGCGGCGACATAAAACATTTTGCTCTGATAGTCTGTTAGCATCACAATTTAATACTTTCGATAGAAAAAATTAAAAAAACCGAATCGTTGTAGGGAAAAAATCACGTTTAAGAAAGAGGGAAATGTGCAATGCAAAATAATTAGTAAAATCGAATTATACATTTTAGTAAGGGGCAACAACTGTTAAATAATTTAAGTGGTAAGCCATCATACGAACGCTACCTGCTGCTCTAGTCCATTCCTACGTCGGGTCAAAACGAGGTATCGCGCACGCACGTTCCTTTTAAAGCCTTTCCGTACACAGGGAAAAAATAAAAATTGCGTTTTAGAAAAAAAATATTCAAACAAAAGTTACAGAGAATAAAATTCCCAGCAACTTTTTTTGTATAATTGATATTGGTGAAGATATTCAGCCGTGAGATGTATCAAGTAAACGTTATATAAGGTTTACGTTATCAAATATTTATATTCATATGGTAACTATTCGATAATGTGAACGTTATATAACGTTTACTTGATACAAGGCTGATTGTTAAAACAATTAGTATTATGTGATAGTCTATCTCAGTAATTATTTATCGAATCAAAATAGTAGATTGTTATATAAAGATTAAAAGTTACACTTTTGACGAGTACATTTTGCATTTGCTAAGCGGAGTCAAAAGCCAATTTTAATCCGAATAAAACATACAATTTTTTCTCCAGCCAACAAAAATATGACAGAAATAAATTAGGAATTCTAAAAAATAGCCACCGGTCAAATTGCGAGAATGTATCCCAATATCCGGTACCTACGTAGTAATGGCTTTGTTTATCAATATAATTGTTTTGTGGAAAAAAATGTCAACAGTTCAACGAGTGAGTGCATTTATGTGGTAATAAATTTCGAAAAAGATTTACCTGAAGGTGTAACAGAAATGGCCCAAGAAGTTGTCTTGAGCTTACTTCCATCAAAATCTCAAGAATTCTATGAATGCGCTTACAAACGTTTTACGAAGTGGTGCGATGAGAAGAAGGTAAAAACATATTTTGCAGGTATCTTATTGGTGTATTTTACTGATTTTTACGATTATGGGTGAAAAATATTTGAATCCATACAAAAATACCTGGCTCTTAGACCGAAGAATTTCAATAAACGTCCACTTTTTATTCGATATCGAGACGGAGTTGTCTTATAAGAAGGAGTAAAAATTTGTACCTTCTTATAGCTTCTTTTCTTTGTGATTACACATATTATATTCCATTATAATTCATTTAAGTAATACTCAGTAAATTCTCACAATGAAGTCATGACTGACTTGGCAACCAAGTGACATAATCTAGACACACGTGTCATTAGCATTTGTCAAACTAAATCATGACGCAAGCAACTTAAAAATCGTTTAGATACTAACTAGTCTGCCTTACGTACTTTAACTAATTATGCATAAAATATATTAAGGTAGGGCAGGGCTAAAAGTCTGCCGATAAGAAATCCCACTACAGTTATCCTAAGTTTTAAAAAAACGCGGGACCATTGCGACTAACGAATGACCGAGACGCTTTTACCTTGAAGACGTTTCGCGTCTAGATATGCTCTGCGCAATACATACGAGGAATCAAATTGAATGATAATTTAAACATAGTTGGGAACCTCACAGTGCAAAATGAAACTATAAGTTTGCCTCTACAGTCTACCTTAATAAAAGGTCACGAAACAGACCCAATACCCAAAAATTTCCTACAGTTTATCGACCGATCTAAACTTCGTTCTTATGCTTAATCAAACTTAATATATAAGTTACAAAGTATACACAACCGTGAATTGTATTTAAAAAAATTAAAAGTAATTTACAGCCAGTTTGGGTTACGCGCTTGCGTAAAATATAATTGAAACATGCTGTTAAAAATAGAGAAAAAAGGAAAATCTTCTGGGGTGGATTTACATGGTTGCGGAAAATATTTATACAAAACTGGAATTAAAACTAAATTACGTAGGTAGAAGTTGATATAATTTAACCTAGTTTTAAGTTTAGTGTAGGGAAAATTTTCTTAATAATATTGAAGGTTTAGTAGAAAAACAGAAAGTATTGATCTAAACCTCGCCTGCTAGTTTCATGACCATTATTTTACGTTACCTTTTTAGTAACATTACTTTTTTGTTTGTAGATTTTCCAACCAAAAATTGGGCCTTCTTAATGGGAGTTTAAACGGGGATGTTGGAGTGAAAACACCTTGTCCCTTATTAACGAGTCGACGTTTCGACCGACGAAGGTCGATCTTTATCAAGACATCTAAGGGATTGGTGATGACAATAAACACTCCCCAAACAGAACAACCTTCTTTTATGCCTGGACCAAAGAGGTTGTTCTGTTTGGGGAGTGTTATTCAGTTGCAAAATGGGTTTTCCAGTCCCTAAAAATATCGAAGCGCAAGGGGTTATAGCACATTGGCAATGTAACCAGCTGCGTTTAGGTTACCGTCAACAAAGACCAATAATCTACCATAACATATTGCACCCGATAATATCAGTCCTTCTGTGATGGTTGTGTTACGTTCCACAAAAATGTTGCGTTTTTACGTTCTTCGCCCATCTGTCGGATCTCCCTACAACTATCGTGAGCTTCCAAACAAAATCGAAACTCGTCACTAAACACAATTTTGCATTTTGCGCGTGTTAAATACCATTTTTATAGAAAAATAAGAATATAAGTTTTGTTCCTTTTTATTTCAGATTTTGTTTTTTATTTCTGACAATCGGGCGACCACAAGAGTATTCAGCCTCGATTGAATGTATTGCTTTAAACAAATTAAATCGCAATTTGCATAAAATAATTGCCGACATTGGTTCATCACTTTTCACTCAGGAAAAAAAGTTGAGAAAAAACACGTTTCTTTGCATTTAAATGTTAATAAACAATATAATGACAATTCATTTTCCGTATAAAACATGAATATAAGGTACTTTATACTGTTTGCAATTACATGGCGTAGGCGATATCCTACTATTATTTTTGTCAAAAATTTACTTATTATTTGCTTTATGGACTGGGGTAGTTGGGAATTATTACATCAACGACGAATGACGAAGTTTAGCGTTATAATCAAATTCGGGATTTGGAGTTATGAGAAATAAAAAAATTTTGAGTTGAAGTTGTGAAAATTGAGAGTAACGGCACAGTACATTTTCTTTTACTGCTACTTCTCGTCCTATACAGGGCGGTGCTTTTGAAAACGGGTCATAGGGATTTAGCATTGTGAACTGTTTTTTTTCGAATTCCTGCTCGCCCTTTCAAGTGAGAATAATGGTTTTGGTATCAAAACGCAGCTAAAATTATTGCGAATAGCGCTCGATATCAGAAATCAGCGGAATTACACGGTTTTTTTGAAAATTCATCAATAAAAATTAGTAATTTTTGATGTTTACTTATTGTAACCTTCCTATTTAATTTAGTTCTAACATCATTCGAAGCTGTTCCTTAGGAATAAAGCTTTTTTGATTTGCTTATTAATGACTTTCCTTTCAGCTTTATTGTCAAAACGTAGGAATGTTGATTGTTTAAGCAACCCAATACTATTTTTCTTTCATTATCAAAACTTACTTTTATTTATATATATATATACAGTGTGTCCAAAATTCGATGCTCACCATTGGTATTTTGGAAACGGTAAGAGTTACAGGGTCGGTTAAATGGAACAATATGGAGGTATTTATCTTACCTCTTCAGACCTTCTCTTGTTTTTCCAAAGAAATGCGTTGCCTACTAGATATTGCAAAAAAGTGAAAATCGGCATTTTCTTTAAACTTGCGTAGAATCCACACTATTTATCCTATCAAAATATGTAAATATAAAAGTTGTAGACATTTAGATATTGAATAATATGCGTCATTAAAATATTTTTTGCTTGCATCAGTAGCGAAATATGACCCAAAGTTGCATTTTTTTAAATGGAAATAATAATTTATTTTTATACAGTTGAATTACTTGATTTTTTTCCTTTTCAACGATATAAGGTTCGAGCTATTTATCTTGTGTACTTTAGAAGATATAAAGAAAAATCATTTTTGAGGCAGATTTATAATGTTACCAAGTTGTAAGCAATAATAACAAAACATAACGGGTGGATAACATCGTAAAACGAATGAGTTTTCCTATAAAAGATTCTCAATAGTGCGGCCATTGACTTCTAAACATTTTGTATAGCGTTTTTCAATATTTATTCGGCAATTCATTAATTGACGGACGCTAACTGAATTAAAGGCCTGCATGACGCTCTGCTGCAAATCATTAACGTTTTCATAATTGACAACGTATACTAAATTTTTTATGTGTCCCCACAGGAAAAAATCTAGTATGAACAAATCTGGTGATCGCGCAGGCCAACGTATGGGACCGTTTGTTCCAATCCAACGGTTTCCAAATCTTGCTGATAAATATTCAGTGACGATCCTGGAATTATGGGCCGGGGCGCCGTCTTGCTGAAACAAAATACTTCTTTCTTCTTGAATAGGTAGCTCGTCCAATGCATCTTCGACTTCGGCTTGCAGCAGTTGAAGATATCTAGTCGAATTAAGCGTTTGATTATAAATAAATGGACCTATCAAACAATTTCCCAAAATACCGCACCACACGTTAAATCCGAATCGTTCTTGGAAACGCGATTCTCGAACTATTTTCGGATTTTTATTATTCCAATAATGATAATTATGCCGATTGTAAATGCCGTTGTTTGTGAATCTACTTTCATCGCTCCAAAGAATTTTTTTAGAAAAAGAATTATCGTTTGTAACTTCATCCAGGTACCATCTACAATCTCTTCGAGCATAATCATTCTCTTTGATATGATGGCATATCATTGGCTTATAAGGATGAAATTTCTTCTTTTAAAACATAATGTACTGAACTTCTTGCCATACCACTGTCATTCGAAATTTTCTTACTGAAACGGAAGGCTCAACATTAACAGCGGCTAGAACAGCTATTTCAGCATCCTCATTGTCTTTTTGATAGGTTGTAGGACGAATGGCGGTGAAGGATCCACCTTGTCGAAGATTTTGCTCGAGTCGGGAAAACAAAGTTCTGTGAGGTTGCCTTTTTTCGGGGTATAAGTTGTGATATTCATTTGCTGCCGCAGTTGAATTACGATGGCATCTTATGTAGACAACAAACATGTCCGTTTTTTCATGGTTTGAAAACTGCATCATCAATTTTGAATATGAATAGCTTACTACAACAACTACAAGTTCTGACACGATACTACTGTAACAATATTATTGACAGATTTGATGTGCAGTTGTTTGTTTCTTAAAAATTTGCAATCATGGATAGTGTGATGTGCTTTAAAATACATCTACAGATCTCAAAAACGATTTTTCTTTATATCTTCTAAAGTACACAAGATAAATAGCTCGAACCTTATATCGTTGAAAAGGAAAAAAATCAAGTAATTCAACTGTATAAAAATAAATTATCATTTCCATTTAAAAAATGCAACTTTGGGTCATATTTCGCTACTGATGCAAGCAAAAAATATTTTAATGACACATATTATTCAATATCTAAATGTCTACAACTTTTATATTTACATATTTTTGATAGGATAAATAGTGTGGATTCTACGCAAGTTTAAAGAAAATGCCGATTTTCACTTTTTTGCAATATCTAGTAGGCAACGCATTTCTTTGGAAAAACAAGAGAAGGTCTGAAGAGGTAAGATAAATACCTCCATATTGTTCCATTTAACCGACCCTGTAACTCTTACCGTTTCCAAAATACCAATGGTGAGCATCGAATTTTGGACACACTGTATATATATATATATATATATATATATATATATACGGACTAATTTTAGCTTCATTTTGATACCAAAACCATTAACCTATGACCCGTTTTCAAAAGCACCACCCTGTATATTAAATATTATATGAAACCTAATGTACATCTCTTTTGGGTCGAACTAGAGTTTTTGAATATCTCATGAATTGTTTTAAATAGTCCCTAACTTGTAACTGAGAATACTCACCAATTCTCAGTTAGATGTCTTGATAAGACTGGCCAACGCTAGTCAAAACGTCGGCAAGAAATTAGAACATGGTGTTTTAATCATCCCTCACCAGTACTACAATACACCTACAAAGAAGGCCTGTTTGGGAATATTTATAATTAAAATAACATACAGGAGATCTACAAATAATTTACTCCATAACTTCAAGGATAGTCCAGTGCATTTAGGTATTGGCCCACCATTTTTGTATACATTTTTTCTCTTACCCTCTATTTGAATGGGTCTTTCACGGTGAGTTTGCGCATCCCTAAAACCAATCCTTTTTTCAGTCCACATGACACTTTTTTGTGACTTTATTGAAGATAAAGTAATTTCTAGCATTTACAAAAAAAAATTATCCCGATACAACCATTTCACACCCGTCAATCGACGCGCCGTGAACTTAACCTCAAGGGTGGTGCGGTATTGAGATCGGAAAAACAGCAAAAAATATGTTTATAAAGTTAAAACCTCTCGAAATATTAATTGTTTCAATATAAACACAGTTCTGCGTTTAAAAAATCGAATTTCTTACTGTACCTATAAATTAGTAACAAATAGCAATAGTGTGATTGAATAACATTTGGAAAGAATAAGGTCATCATTAAACCCATCAAAAAATTCATTTCGTAAATAAAAATCCACTCCAACAAAATTTTTATTGAACACAGGCATATTTAAATAATGTATAATGCATGACAATCGTTTATTTTAATAAATGAACGGGACACAAGTCGTATTTCAAGATCTCGCACGAAACATAGCAACTTTGCGCGTCGATTGACGAGCGAGAAATGGTTGTATCGGGATAATTTTTGTAAATGCTAGAAACTACTTTATCTTAACAAAATTCTCTCAACAAAAAAACGTCAGGTGGACGCAAAAAAGATAGGAGCCCAAAAAAATTTTTTTTTTAAGTCGTTCTGTCGACTTTGAAGAACAATAACTTTTTCCGGTAAACGCACAGTTTCTTGTCATATAGCGTTGTTGAAAATATAACTCAAAACAAATCCAAAAACATCAAGTTTATGACTGTGCGATAATTAGAACGCGAGATATGAAAATTCCAAAAAAAACACCAAACCTAAGACGGCGGAAAAAAGTTGGTTTTAGGGATACGCAAACTTAGGGTTAAACTCACTGAGGAAAACTCTGTCAAATGGAAAGTAAAAGAAAAAATTTATACAAAAATGGTGGGTCACACCTATAAAAATTTCCTAAATGCACTGGACTAGAAGCCTTAATAACCTCGCATAGGTTCCAGCAAATTGTCCGGAAATTGAAACCGGGGTAGTAGTTGTTTATTTTCATCCCTACATCTTAAGAAATCGAATCCTTGCAAGGATATGAATTGGAAATATCTATTATTTTCGTAATTCAATCATTTATTTTTACAAAAATATTGTAAACGTCTAAAAAACGTTGTGTGCACCGAGGCTGTAAAAGTATTTTCATTATTTTCTGTTGTAATAACGTAAAAGTGAAGCAAGAAAAGTTGTTGGAAATTTTATTACCTACATTTGTACTTTTTTTTTATAAAACGCAATTTCCTATTTCCTGTTTTTAGGACAAAACTTTGTAATTGAATTAAAACGTTTTTAAGGAAGCGAGCGCAGGTATAAGATCGGTAACAGCATGTTGAAGAATCGTAGGTAGATCTTTATTTCGTCCTTCGAGCTAAACTTTTATGTCATTGCACACTTTCTATACGTTTTTACACGTACCGAGACGATGTAGAGTTCTACGCGAAACGCTTGTTTTTTTCCTGGGTGCAGGTTCTGAGCCACTATACAGTGTGTTCAAGTTACAGTGAGTAGGATTGTACAGCTATCTTTGTTATTAATAATGATACTCCAAAATTCCGAGCAGTTCGGAACATTAATTTAAAAAAAAATACTCTCACGGTTTTCGAGATAGTGTTAGTACAATCATTGATTATAAACAAACTTTATTTTATTCAATTAGCGCCATCTTGAATTTTAGATCTTATAACTAATAAAATGTCAATTGTTTTTCTGCTTTCAATAATGTGCTTCAATCAAGATTTTAGGTAATAAATTTCTTCGAATTTGAAAATTATTGTATTACAGTGAATTGGCTAAACAAATGTGTTGTCACAAATTCAAAGAAATTAAAAGTTTGAACTCTTAATTTTGAGTTATTAATTTTAAAATGGTCAGTTCTCACTAAATGACCAATATGTTTTGTATCTACATAATATGCATCCGTAATTAATAACTCAAAATTGACAGCTCAAACTGTTTGAAGCCATCACAACAGAAAGCATTTGTTTTCATGTCCTTATTGTACAACATAATTTTAAAATACAAGTAATTTATTACCTTTAACCTAGATTGCACATTATTAAAAACAGGAAAAAATTGAAAATCTAAATCAAAGTCACTAGCATTATCTCAAAAACCCAGAAAGTAGTTAATTGGTTTATTGAAAATCACTGTGTTTACTTTAGCCGATCAAGCAACTTTTGTATCAACATTTTTTTCATGGCTTTCAAGATAACCGAAATATTGGATTTCCTCGAGTCGTTCCGAATAATTTCGGACTTGCTTGCAATTTTAGAGTTTTCTCAACATAATTTGAACCAACATAATAAACCATACATCATTACCTTTTAACCAAAATTATATTTATTAATAACAAAGATAGCCATACAATCCTACTTAATTTGGGACACCCTGCATAATAATAAGTATTTAACTTGTTTGATATACAGGGTGGCACATTAGTGCGAGGAAGGTGGATATATCGGAAAATATTGGGGTTAGAAAAAAAACTTTTGCAATGAGAGTTGTGCAAATTAATGAGCTACACATTTTATTTTGGTGTATACAGGGTGTTCCATAAAAGTACGACATACCAAAGTTATGGTTTTTTTAATGGGACCACCCATTTTAATACAAATTTGGATTCCTTAAGAAATTCTAATGTAATTTTATGCATAATACATAGTATCTAATATGGAGGGTTTTTGCATTATTTTACTCTTTTCGGAAAAATTTAATTTTCGAAAATATTAAACAACTCGGTTTTCCTGAAATTTATCCACCTGCGATTTCGTATCTTTAATATGCATTACATGTGCTAACTAAAGCTGGTTGTTCACTTTTCTAACCTTGCTAAGTTTTGAGTAATCAATTATTTAAATTGAACTCCCTAAATTCATGGATAACTTGATTTTTCAAATGGCACCACATACTTTTTCATGTGCCGTTGAACGTAGAATTTTAGAATGCGATTAGTTTAAAATTTTCAATTGTTTAACATTTAGAATGCAGCTTAGTATACAAATTAATTTCCTGATTTTTAGCCCTCTACTTCAATCTTTTGTTTGTTTTTTTCAATTTTTTAAGCCTTCGCCTTGACGAAATTTCGTACAATGGCGATCAAGACGTTGATAGTTTGTAGTTTGTATCTGTTGCAAATGAATTTAACTTTTCCACTCAGTTGCTATAAGTTATGAAAGACTTTTTGTGTGCAACAATTTTCTTGCCTTGTTAAAAAAATTCCAGAAACCAAAATTTTGTTTGAGCCGTATTAATGTCCGCTTAAATTTTAATTAAATATGATATGATTTTTCTGTATTTTTTTATTTACTTCCCAATACTTTTAACATAATATTGAAAGTTCATCCTTCAGAAGTATGAAATAAAGTAGCACACAAGTAAACCTAAGCAATCGGTATTAAAAGGTTGCTAAAATTAGTTTACAATCTGTCATAGTATAATAATAATCGTTAAGTAAAGCTTACAGTGTTAAATGTGCAATATTCGTTGACCCTTATTTACAAAAATACTTAAAACCTTATTAGTACCTACGACAAATGCACATTTCGCTTTGCCCTTTGAAAAGGTCAATGATTTCTTTATACACAAAAAGTAAACAGTTTTTTTTTATTGATACAGATCGATATTTATTGCAATGTTTTATATTTTTTGATGTTCGTTTATTTTCGGAGGGTAAGAAAAATATAAATATAATATGTTCTATAAATATTTAAAAGTATTAGATAAAAACCAACGTGTTTAGGATTCGTTTTAACAGACTGAGGTTCGTTGACTTAAGATCATTAAACAAAGAAGAAATAATTTGAAACCGCATTAAAAATAGAACTAAATACTTATTTCTGTCTAGTACCTGTATAATTACTTCAAGTGCTTTTAACTTGTCTTTCTTCTTGGTGCTAGGTTACTGTCGTCTAATGAATTATTTGAAGTGGAAATTAAAAAAAAAAGCTTCGAAATTTTATTATTATTATTGTTAGTTAACTTATTTAATTTAAAATCTGTGTACAAAGTCACAAGATGCGAAAACGTGGAAATAAATTATATTTTTTATTATATAATTTTGAAAATAATTAAATTTTATTAATACAATATGAACAAACCAATCTGGCAAGCAAAAAAATTCCAAAGTTTACTTTCAAATTTCAAAATAACTTCAAAACGTCCTTCTCATATTAAACATATTTTAACAAAACCGCGTTGTCTCCAAACACACTAAATATATTTTTTTTAAATTATAACCGAAAAAATAATTTATGTCTCAGATCGAAAATTGAAATGTTTCGTAAATAATTAGATTAACTGTATGCCAAAACATATCCTCAGTCACTGTTTAGTAGAAATGCAATTATGTTAGTTTTTGTTTATTCTTTAACATTTTCGATCGATTAGTCAAAGTCAAGTAATTATGTGTTAGTTGTAATACTAAAAATAACGAGTAACTAATTGGGATTTGGAATTGGTTAAACCTACCTACACCCACAAAACGTATAGTTCATGACGCATTACACGATTTTATCCCAATGATTTTCGCCAACTTTTATATAATAATTTCGTATAATTATAATTTATGTAAAAACCCTTAAAAACAGTATAAAGAACTTAGAAAATAATACTGAGTTAAAGACATCAACCAAACAAAGAACAAAGAATGATTCATATTTTAATAATGTTAAAATTTGTTTAAAGTTTTGGCACATTTTGTGATTTTAAAATAGTTTTATCTGATCAGTGATCTTCTTTAGTGCCGAAGTAAAATTTATTTTAAAGAACTTTTTCTGTTCAAGACCAATAAGTGCCCATTTGCAGCTTTAACAAAATTTGTTTTTCATTACCACTGTTTTATTTATAAATTAAGGACCTCTTAGGCAAATTTAGCAATTGGGTTACGATTATAAGTTGAGGCATTTATTGTGTCAACAGAATTTAAAAAACATTCAAAAGTATACCAAGTTCACATATTTTAGCTATAAAATTTTCGTTCCAATTTTATAAATACGTTGCAACAATAAATCAAGAATAATTTTGTTGAGAATCACTAATATGTTTGCACTGAAAAACGACACGTACCACCGTCGTTGTTTTGTTGTGAATATCTTTCGCCCATTCCTGAAAGTACTCCATGGTCCATAGTTTACAAACAAATTAAAATTAAAAAAAATATATCAACAATTTTTTAGATCACAGATAGTTACAACTCAATCGTATCACTAAAAGAACCGTCGACGCTCTCAACGATCGCGGCTTCTCGACTAAGACGTCTCCAAGAATTCGGATACGCATTTTCAACGTATATTTTAATATAAGCGTTTGTAGTGGTACACCTGGTACGTTGAAATGTAGTGACGGATATTAACGTATTATTTACACGAATTGATAAATTATTATTTAAAAAAAAAAACGTTTCTATTTTGACAGAAATTTTTATATTTTTGGGCTATTTTAAGCTCAGAGAGACAAACCCAAAATACATACGTCCTTCGTGCTGATTCATCGATTACAATTTTACAATTCAACCATAAAACTATTGAGATCAAAAAAAATTTACAAGAATAAAATTTCGCGTTTTACGTTCTATTCTTAAAGCTGTAACTAAGAAGACTTCTAAAAGTTAAACTTCCTGTTTATTTATTAAAACTAAGCTTTACACGAAAAGTACTTCTTCAGATAAACAATTTTTAGAAAAATCTAATCGTACTGCAAAAACACTTATTGTGTCTGGTGCTTTCAATATTTCCTTTGGTTATAAATACCAAATGTACATTAGGAAGGAAACGTATTGATTGTATCGTTAATAGAAATAATACACAACGAAAATAGCCCATCGAAAATAGCTGTCGAACAAATTAATGCATCTAAAGGCTGTTCACCTAATGAATTTCACGTATAACATTAATCTCGAGTTATAAAACTATATTTAAACGTATATAATCTCTTGTAAATTTTTACATGGGGAAGAAAACAAGTGGGAATATGTTCTTTGAAGAGTAAAAATGTGCACATGGCAGTTCAATATCCACACTGAACAGGTGATGATCGTTAATTTTATGTTAATGTTGAGGTTATACTAATGCTACAAAATATGCGTATTTTATGATGCAGTTGAAATTTATAAGTTATATAATTACTGTACTTAGTACAACAAAGAATCACGTGACGCTTAAAAATGAAAAAAACTAAGTATACCATATACAGAGTAATTCATTGGTAAATCCGCATAGATTAGGATTAGATGGGGGACATCAAGTGTATGCTAAAAAACATATATTGTGCAGGTTCCGATCCTTTATAACTAAAAATACAGGGTGTTTTATTAATTTTATTAACTTCTTTATTTGCACATAACTCACGAACCATTGTGATTTTTCTTTATATTCGCAACATAGTATTCTTCTCTGGGGAGTATCCAATAGCTTATAAACGAGAATGTTAATCCAGGGACGGACTGGAAAAACTTGTTTACTTAAAAAAATTTGAAAACCTGTTTACATATTTGAAAAGAGCACAAAAAGCGGAGTTCAAATGTTACTGTTCTAGTTTCCGCGTACAATGTTGTTATAACTAATTTAAAACACACTTAAATGTTTCGGTATTACCCGTTTAAAGAACTTAGGACCATATCAATTATTTTTGGCTTTCTATAAAAAAATTTGAATTTTCTATAAAAAAAAATCCTCTTGACGCGACCCCCTAGGGGCAGTAGTTTAGGAAATATTTAAAGTCAAAGGTCAAACACGCTTGCATTATTATCTTAAAAAGTAATTAAGCTATCTTGTCGAGTGGCATATCAACCGAAAGCGCTTTAAAAGCTTATTCAAGCATGATTTTAAAAACTTTTTTCCATGCAGTATTTCAAAAGTTATAGCACTTTCAAATATTTTTGAAAATTTGAACTTTTTTGTTTATGATTTTAAACATCCTGAAATACAGCATTCAAAAGATTGTTAAAAACTAATTCAGAAACTGCTTTCAAAAATTTTGTACTACATTTGTTTCAAAAGTTATAGCACTTTAAAATATTTTTGGAGATTTAGAGTTTTTTGTTTATGATTTTTAAAAATGCTGAAATACAGCATTCAAAAGCTTGTGTTTTCTTTTTCTAGTCAACCCTAGTGTTTTCTTTTTTTAGTCAACTCTAGTATTTTCTTTTTCTAGTCAACTCTATTCTTTTCTTTTTCTAGTCATGCCGTATCCCTGTATAAGGCTGGCAAATCCTTTTCAGGTAGTTTTGCCCCTAGGGAGTCACGTCAAGAGAACGTTTTACTCTCATAAAGTTCTAAAACATATAGAAAATTCAAATTTTTTTATAGAAAGCCAAAAATAATTTATATGGTGCTAAGTTCTTTTAAATAAAATAAATTTTACTTCGGAATTCATGAATGTTTTTATTTTAAAATATCGAATTTTTTATTTTTGTGTTTCCCTTTAGTTTATCGTATATACGATAAAATACGTATTTCAATACATACATATCTATCAGGAAATGAACACCCTGTGTTTCAAAAATTTGAAAAACTGTTTATTTATTTGAAAAGAGCAGAAAAACCTTTTTCCATATTACATAGGACAATTTGAATAAAATTAAATTTACATTAGATTTAATAAATTTTCTAGTTTAAAGTAATAAAATTTGCAATTCTGTTGCTAACGGCATTAAACATTTTCTTGAGCTAATTTACGGGTCGTTTTGCACAATATCGGGTGATTTTTTAAGCGTAGTTTTGAGTCACTTTTTCGAGCATTTCGGCCAGTATTCCACGAATTCTGCCTGTTATGTTATCATGTAAGGCTTCAATCGTGTTCGGCTTGTCCACATAGACTAACGACTTTACATAACCCCACAAGAAATAATCAAGAGGCGTTAAATCGCATGATCTTGCCGCCCAACTCACAGGGCCAATTTGAGAAGTAAGCTGCTCACCAAAATTATCCTTCAGCATGTCTATTGTTTCACCAGCTATGTGGCATGTGGCACCGTTTTCATGAAACAACATGTCAACCAAGTTCAACTCAGCCAACTGGGGCAAAAAAGTCGCGTATCATTGCTCGATATCGATTGCCGTTGACGTTTCTTCCACGGTCGTCTTTAAAGAAAAATGGACCGATGATGCCACTAGCACATAAACCACACCAAACTGTCGTTTTCTCGGGATGCATCGGTAATTCTTGTATAGCATGTAGCTGTTCATCATATGCGATAGTTTTGCTTATTTACGTATCTGTTGAGCCAGGAATGAGCCTCATCGCTGAACACAATTTTTCGATAAAATAGTGGATTTTCATTGAGCTGTTCTAAGGCCCATTCGCCAAAACTTAGACGTTTTGGTAGGTCATTCGGCTTCAATTCTTGCAGAAGTTGAATTTTATAGGCTTTCAAACCCAAATCGATACGTAAAATTTTCCATGTGGTTGAGTAACACATGCCCAATTGCTGAGAACGGTAACGAATTGACATTTCACGATCCTCATTAACACTGGACGCTACG
Organism: Abscondita cerata; assembly: GCA_030710515.1. NCBI lineage: Eukaryota > Metazoa > Arthropoda > Insecta > Coleoptera > Lampyridae > Abscondita > Abscondita cerata. Next base: position 167,349 of record JALBCR010001461.1, on the reverse strand, counting down.
ACTGCAATATTCTCTTCAGTACGCACTGTACGCATGCGAGTCGATGGTTTAATGTCCAACAAAATAAATTTGGTGCGAAATTTGGTGATAACAGCACGAATTGTTGATTCACCAGCTCGATTATGGCGTCCATAATATGGTCGTAACAAACGATGCACATTTTTCACAGAGCACAAATTTTGATAATAAATTTCAACAATTTGCAGTCGTTGCTCGTTTCTAAGTCTTTCCATGATAAAATGGCAGAGTATACTGAAAACTTTTCACTTTGACAGATGACGTTTGTACGCCATGACCAACCAGTGATGCCAACCTGAAAAACTTAACTCTTAAAAAATCACCCTTTACATAAAGAATATTTTAAGAAATATTATCTTGTCTTGTCGCCTTTTTTATATATTTCTTTGACCATTTATTATTATGTTCATTGTCTTTAAAAATAGTTTTTGAATGGTTCAAATTTATTTTAGTAACTTTCTTAAAAAAATATTATTACAATTTCGTTAAGCATACAGGTCGTTTCGAAGATAGATAGGTATGTATTGAAATTCGTATTTTATTCTAAATACGGCTCTGGCGATTCGTTTTGCATTTAGTCTTGAAACGATAAACTAAAGGGAAACACAAATGAATTCCGAAATAAAATTAATTTTATTTGAATTTTAAAGAAACATTTAAGTTTATCTCAAATTAGTTATCATAAAATTGTATGCGAAAACTAGAAAAGTATCTACTTTAACTCAGTTTTTCTGCTCATTTTAAATATGAAAACAGTTTTTCAAAATTTTGAAATACAGGGAGTTCCGTTTCATAATAGATATGTAGGTATGTATTGACGTGTTTTATCCTAAATACGGCTCTGGCGATTTATTTTGCATCTAGACTTTAAGATAAACTAAAGGGAAACACAAAAATGACAAATTTTATTATTTTAAAATAGGAAATTAATGAACTCCGAAATAAAATTGATTTTATTTGAGTTTTAAACCGATGTATTACCGAAACATTTAAGTTTTTCTCGAATTAGTTATAATAAAACTGTATGCGGAAACTAGGAAAGTGTCTATTTGAACTCAGTTTTTCCTGCTCTTTTTAAATATGTAAAAAAAATTCCAAATTTCTACATACAGGATATCTTTTTTAAGTAATAAAAATTTTTGAATTTTTTCAAGTCCGTACTTGGATAAACATTAATGTTTATACGCTAGTATACAGCGTCATCCCCAAAGTCCGCACCAAATGAGAAACTTATTTATTATGGGTTTTTCGATAAAAAGTTATTCTTCATAAAAGTTTGTGCATCCCCTAAAACTAAAAATGCACCAAGACAATGTGGCAAAAAACGGGTAATATACGAGGTGCATTCAAAAATTTGTCATGGTGTTGCAACAAGTCGAACCACTGCGTATAACCCACAAGGAAACGATCAGTGTGAACAATTTGGAAAACTCTTCAACTTTCAATGAAATACCAAAATCTAAATTTAAAACAATGGCAAGAAGTTTTATTTGACTCACTACATTCCATAAGATCTTTATTATGTACTGCCACAAATTGTACACCTCATGAACGATTATTGACTCATCCTAGAAGATCAACAAAGGGAACATCAATCCCCACATGGTCCAGTTTTCCTGAAGAAACATGTGAGGCAAAGCAAGTATGAACCACTAGTACAAGAAGTGAATCTGCTGTAGGCAAATTCAGACTATGCACACGTTAGATTATCAGATGACAATGAAATAACAGATAATACAACATTCCTTAATCCAGATACCGAACAATCGACTAGCATGAAAGAAACAGAAGTTTTAACAGAACCAGAAAATCAATCCCTTTGTTTAGAAACACCATCAGAAACAAAACCAAAAAATCAATCTAGAAATCTAAATACGTCATCAGCTTCTCAGAATATTAATATTTCACATTCACACCAGTATTCACTCATTCCTAGAGCGAACCAAGATAAGAGCACAGTTAAGCAAGATAAAGAAAACGAAATTTTACAAAGTCGAGAAAAAGAAATTGGAACCCACCAAAGTATTTTCAAGATTACGACGTCACATACAACTGAGTGAAGAAGAATGTTATAATATTCATTTTAAGTAAAATATGTGTCTTACGACATCTCGTGTAATAAGGAGACGTTTTGCAACTGGCAGTAGTTTCTTCTTTAGGCCTAGAAAAAGAAATTGGAACCCACCAAAGTATTTTCAAGATTACGACGTCACATACAACTGAATGAAGAAGAATGTTATAATATTCATTTTAAGTAAAATATGTGTCTTACGACATCTCGTGTAATAAGAAGACGTTTTGCAACTGGCAGTAGTTTCTTCTTTAGGCCTAGAAAAAAGAAATTGGAACCCACCAAAGTATTTTCAAGATTACGACGTCACATACAACTGAGTGAAGAAGAATGTTATAATATTCATTTTAAGTAAAATATGTGTCTTACGACATCTCGTGTAATAAGAAGACGTTTTGCAACTGGCAGTAGTTTCTTCTTTAGGCCTAGAAAAAAAATTGGAACCCACCAAAGTATTTTCAAGATTACGACGTCACATACAACTGAGTGAAGAAGAATGTTATAATATTCATTTTAAGTAAAATATGTGTCTTACGACATCTCGTGTAATAAGGAGACGTTTTGCAACTGGCAGTAGTTTCTTCTTTAGGCCTAAGTCAATAAATTAAAAAGAGTTTTGTAGTAACTCAAATTAATATTAATATTAAATTAAATTAAATTACTTTAGAGAAATTATCACATCTTCTGGTATTCCCTACATGGGGCCTGTATTGTTCTTGCTATAGATGACATAAAAGATTATATCACCAAAGCTGTCAATGTTTATTGAATGCAGATGTCTTTTAACACCATTACTTCCAAAAAAGGGGTCCAGACGTGTTGGTACTATCTGACAATCTCCACAAAAAAATGTTTTAATTTATTGTGAACAAATCTGATCAAAAATTTAGTCGATCTTTCTAATTTTTAGACCATATATTTTAATCTTTTTCCAATATATTAGTTACTAGAATGAGAAGATAAAGTGGAAAAATGAAATGAGAACTTTCTCCAAACAAATTAAAATATTTTTTCCATGGACGACTATAACAAGTAGGTGTTTGTTCACGACATCTGTTAGTCAAAACGTCAAGTTGCAAATTACTGTGAGTAAAAGAAAAATTTTCTTGGAATTTTTATGAATATAAACGGAATTATTTCCTTCAAGTTTGACAAGTATAAGCATATCCTTCTTTTTATGGATTCAGGTCAATAAAAAGTTGTACTTACAAATTATTGTAAAAAATTGTATTTCTACATTATTAGTTATACCAAAGTGTATACTTTTTTGTTATAACATTGTTTATAAATACTTTAGAGTTATTAATCGGAGTGGGGGTTCAACGGGCTAGTTAGATGACAAAAAGGTGGGAAAGTAGGTTAACTTAAGAAACCCATCGTCGTAAGAACATAACTTTCTCGAATTTTTTGTTAACAATACCAACATTGATAAATTATGACTCGTGGTTAACCTAACAGACAGAGTTCTCTCAGAAGACGAAATGAAAGTGCTTGTCAAAATAGGCAATTTGCAGTTACCCCAAGTCACATTCCAATCAAAGATATAATCTCCAGTACGGAAGCAGGAATTAAACGCCTACCGGAGGAAGACACAAAAACGATCAAGGCGTCTGCAGAAAAGCAAAACGTCCAAAAAATAACTTTGAGAAATAAAACATCAGGATTAGGAGGTCTAAACGCAGACAAGAACAACATCATTCTACCTGCTGATAAAAGAAATGTCATCGTTTTTCTAAAAACTGAAGACTATAACCGAAAACTCCTAGATCCGGCAAACAAAAAGGTCCGACGCAAACTCAAAAACGAATTGCAATTTCAAAACAACCGCTACATTAAAATTTCTGTACTTTCCAAAAGTGCAGTTGTTAAAGTGAACCTTAACTAAAAGAACTTACGGATGATAATACAATAGGTCAAGTTAAGATGTTTTTATTCTGTGTCTACATGCATAAATAAGAGAAATGATTCTCATATATTCACTAGTTTCATACATTATTCTTATTTCAATTTTATATATCGTATTTTTTGTAGTAAATTACGATTAAGTATATTCAAGAAAACAATGTTTGTAGGGTCAATAAACAATTTGACTGACAAAAACCTTACCTTTTAACCCTAGTGTCATAATATAAAAATATGCAACATGTAGTTCCTATCTTTTTAGAAACGGGCAGGTCAACTTTTTTTATGTCAACGTTAAGTTGGTTTTCTAAGTGCCCTTTTTCCTTTATTGTTTCCTCGTCTGTTTCGCGTACAAATTGAAATCGGATTGGTCTGCAATACCATAGAGAAGACGTTCTCGGGTTTTGGCAAAAAATAGTTTCCCTCAGACTTGTGTTACTGGAAACCAGTCGTATAGGCACAAAAGATGAAATGAGTACCTTCCAATTGAAGGATTTCTGTCAGATGCTTCTTCTTCTTCTTCGTAACGGGGGAGTTGTATGTACTTTAAGTGATATACGTATTCATGCAGTATAAAAATAAAATCCTTAATAATTTAAACAGTTTTTTAATACACTATTTCTTCAAACGTTAATAAACTTTAAGTCTTTTACCCACTATTTTTGCCATTTAACTACTTGGTTTTTGTTTTGTTCAACTTTTTTTTACTGTACATAATTGTGGCCATTTGTCGCATTTCGATAGTTTTTTGTTATCATACTGTAAGGTTATACCATAGTAAGGCCTTAGTGTTCATCCGTCTCCAGACAATCGAGTTAGAAGTACAAACAAAAACAGGTAATCTCAATTATGTTCTGGTAATTTTATACCCAAAAAACCAATAAATTGAGGACGAAGAAACAATGAGTACTTTTTCTTATAGCCAATTTAGTCGAGATTTTTATCTGTTGGAAGAAAATCCGAACGAAAATATGATTCCACTAAAAAAACAACTAACTACAGTTTAGGAAAATTCCAATACGGTGTTTCGTAGCAGGTAGTTTTTTTCTATACATACCTTCTTCTTTTGGTTTGCTTTAGGCTTAAATGATCAGCTTAGATCGAATCTCAACGTACTGCTACGTCTTAAATTAGTTAAGTAATAAGCTAAGTTTATGAGGTAAAATACTAACACGTTATTCAACACCTAAAGAAAATGTTACAAATTTGACTATATTTTATCTTTGAAAATTAGATTATGTGAATTATAGTATAGTATTCGAGAATGCTATGAGGTTGTGGCACAATATGTGGCATCAAACCTGTTTGTCATGCTATGTTTTGTATGCATAAGTTGAGCGGAAAATTTATATTAACAATCAATAATGTATTTGTGGTTTTAATTGTCTGTTTAATTTGTTTTCTACAACCCATAAGTTACCACCTTGGGTGCGGGTTCTTCATGCTTAAAAGAGATTCAGAGACGTAAAATTTGTATTAATCCCAGAAATTAAATTGCGAATATAATTTCACAGTACTAATATATCTATAGTTCTCTAAAATTGTAATAGTTTGTATTACAGATTTCTACAAATTATTATAATTTTAAATTTTGAGTACATAGCAACTGTACATAAGATGGGAACACCAACTACCACTTCTCTATAGTTCTCGTTGTATTCCTTTTTTAAAGTTCACATTAATGGCCATTCTCATCAAACTTTTCTTAACTATCGATTGTTCTGAATGGGCACAGGGAAAGGTAAGTACCCAAAATATTCAATATAGTTCATTCGTTTAATTTATCCCGAATGATTGATAAATCTAGCGCACACTTGTGTATTGCTATTCTTTTCTATACACTGTGTTCAAAATAAGAATGAACAGCATGGTAAAAGATACAAGGTTCAAATTGCAAAAAAGTTGGGTAATTTAAACAATTTCTTACAAAATTAGGTCCTAAACAATTATGTATGACACATTGTTGAATTTGTAATAAAAAACACAACCAAATACAAGGTGTTTTTTGTATGCGGCCTCAAAAAAATAAAGTTGATGTTGATGATTTCTACGAGATGAAATGTTGGATTAAAAATTTGAAAGCACCATTTTCTAAAGCTCTAAAAGTGACAATGAAAAATGTTTTAGATTTTTAATATTTTTAAAAGTAAGCGCAAAAATAGGAAAATGAAAATCCAAAAATTTTTTTTGTAAAATCTCGAAAACAAAAATATTATTAAACTTTCTCAAACACCATGTAAATATACTCTAAATTGCCCAACTTTCTTGCAATTTGAGCAACCTTGTAGCGTTTTCAAGATCCCTATACTGTTCATTCTTATCTTGGACACATTGTATATTGAATACAACGTATACATTATTATCTAACTAACAATGACAACATCAACAACAAATAAGTAAATAACGAATGGTTGGTATCAGTGCCCATATTTATGCTTTAAATTACTGATGTCATTTCGTGATTTAATGGATATACATGACGTCATCGGGATAAGTGAAACGGATGGACTTTACACTACAATTCATTGCAACCGCTATAGTTTCGAATGCACAATATGAATAAATATTTGAAATACTGTATAAATCATATTAGTTTTTTTTTCAAAACAATAATTTTTACTGCACATTTTATAAATACATTTCAAGCGAACGGACTCGTTTACCTACATAAGTTTTCCCATTTTTGGAATATTTACAAGAATATTCATTTTATATACTTTTTTTTTAAATAAAAGTTACTTGTAGTTTTATTATACCCAATTTTTGTTTAAACTGGTTTTTGTTCCGATACGTAATTTCCGAGACATGGCATAAGAAGTGATACCTAATCATTGTTTTACAATATTTCCTAGTACGTTAATTATAGAAAAACTTATGAAAGGAAAGTTGTTGGAAATTTTATTATCTATAACTTTTGTTTGAATGATATCTAAATATCATTTTTTTCTTTTTCAAGAAAAAATTTAAGTTTGAATTCCAGTCTTAAATCGTTTAAAGAGAGCGAGAGCACGGCGGTTGTGTGCAAGCCAATACCTGGACCCGTCTTAAGGGTTTTGCTTTATTGAAACAGTTAGGTATCTATATGTATCGTGTCGGGTTTTTTTCACTTCTTCTATCAACATTTGTAAGTTGCGACCTATTTTCTATACGCTGTGACGTTTTTCGAGCCTAATGTTTTACGTCGCTGCACACTTTCGATAAGTTTGCTTTTCTTTCAATTTATTTCCTATATCTACTCATAAATTTTTAAATTTTTCTTTAAGATTTGTTGAAAATGTGGTTTAGAATAATTTTATTAACCAATTATTAATTGTTTTCTTAGAATTTCCACTGAATAAATATATACCATTTTTGTAAATATGCAAACTATTCAATTTTAAAAATATATTTAATTTTTTTGTCAACAATTAAAATAATCTAAATTAGAAATTTAATAAATAATAATAATAATAAGTATTTTTTATTGAAACATGAAACAAATTTCATATTTCATAGGGCGCAGTTCAGCTCTAAAACTTAGCTAATTATATAAGCTTAAAACTAAAATAGGCTGTTCTTCCACTGAACCCCAATGAAATAGAATTAAAGGAAAATAGAAATACACACTCTCTCGAATTATAAAAAAAAATGATAAAAGTAAATAACATTCAGTAAATTATCATTATATATATGTATATAACACTAATTATTGTTTAACGATATCCATCATCTTAAATAAAAATTACAATTACAATTTAAAGTAGGTAGGTTAATTATCAAACTGATTTTTTAATAAATATTTGGTCAAATTAGTTTTGAACAGTTTCTTACTGTCACACCTACGGATTTCTCTAGGGCAGGTGAAGTAAATAGGTCCTTTCGTCTAACATTTATGTTATGTACGTCAGTGCGGTATCTTATTTTTTTGTATAAATATATAGGACAATAGCATAGTAAAAAGTGAGGCTATGAAATATCCTTCGATTCTTCATATTTAACCACTGGAGTTCTTTTAGTTTATAGCTAAAGTCTGTATACTATTGGCGCGGAGTAATAAATCATAATTTCTTGAAATAATTCTTTATTTTTTTGTGAAAGCGGTACTTCTACGGTTAAGTAAAAACCAATAAATTCTAACCAAAATACAATCATTGTGCCGCTCTTGCAGCATATCGACCCATCTAGGGTCTGAGAACAATAGTTTAATCTGTGCAAACACGTTGCCATCGGCCCAGGTACTGACGAAACGAGAATCATAGCCGTAGATGTGGGTAATATACCAAGATACAAAATAATGGTATATAATACGTAAGAAGTAAAGTTTGTAATGTGATCTACTATACAAATAAAATAAATAACATATAACCACATAATAATTCATATCAAGGTAGATTTTACTATTATAATATATTTACCTACTAAAAATATGATTTTCCAAACGTATCAGGTACCTACGCCACTGCAATATGAGAGATTCGATAATTCTGACAGGTTTATTACTCCGCGCCAATAGTATACTGAGTATAGTAGACTTATATTTTCTAATACCAAAAATTAATCTAATACAGAATCTTTACATTCGTTGTATTCTGTTAGAAAGTCTTTTATTTACACCATACACTGTATCTCCATGATTAAATATAGAAAGTACCAAGGACTCTGTAAGTAATTTTTTAGTGCTTAAAGAAAAACAGTTTCTGTTAAGGTATAGCATTCTAATGTTGGCCAGAGCTTTTTGTATGCATGAGTTCACATGTTCTGCAAAATTAAGTTCATTGTCTAGTAGTAGACCAAGATTTTTGACGCTATTTGATTTTTCTATAATTACATTTCTTATTTTAATAGAGATATTTTCTGAAAAGTTTAAATAACGCGATTTCCGAGCAAATAATATAAATTTAGATTTTGAAGGATTAATTATTAGGCCATGTTTTTCACAAAAATCAATAAATAAATTCAATTCGGAGTTTATGATATTAACGGATACTTCAATACTTGATGTAGGAAAAGAGTAATATATTTGCGTAACGTCTGCATAAAAGTGCAAAGAACAATGCTTTAGGACTGATGGTAAAAAACAAGTATAGATACTGAATAACAAGGGGCCAAGGGATCGAACCTGGGGACACCTCTATTAATCTCCACCAAACTCGATACCTTATTATTTAAATAAACTATTGATGAGAGAGCAGTACTACAGCTATGATGCTGGCGAAAGCCCGATTGATTATCAGGCAAAACATTAAACTCTATACGATAAGACGTCAATTGAGTTTGAATTACGCGTTCAAATACTTTGGATAAAGTCGGGAGAATTGAAATAGGTCGTAGATCAGAGTAATTGTTTACAATTGGTTTCTTAGGAATTGGTTTGACAATAACAATTTTCCACACGTTTGGGAATGTATCATTTTCTATGCAAAAGTTTATGATATTGTAACAAAGTGTGATATTACAGGACTGCATAACTTTAACATAGTGGAAGAGATATTATCATACCTATAAGCATTGCTCTTTAGCGACAGTACTATATCATTTACTATTTTCTCCGAGACCGAATAAAATTTAAGTAGCTTCGCGTTATGGTTTTTATAAGATGAATGATAAAAATTCATTAATTCAAAGTCAATTGGCGCTTTTAACAATTCGATGGAATTCACGAAGTATTTGTTAATAGTTTCTACATTTTCTAAATGGACTGGTATATAAACTTGCTTGCTTTGTCCAGCATTTCGTAAATTTTTCCAGATTATTTTGCTATCTTTAATGTTATTAAATTTGAAGTTAAAATAAGCAATTTTTTCTAGGCGTACAGTTTTGGTTAACAAATTTTTAATATCTTTATAATAACTTAAATGAGCAGGATAGTTAGTACGTTTGTATCGGGCAAGAGCTTTTGATTTTAGTTTAGCAAGTAATTTTGTATTCTCTGTAATCCAAGGAGTAGGATTACTTTTTCTCTTTTTTACAACAAAAGGAGCATGTTTATCGAATAAAGTTATAACGCAAGAATTAAAATGTGTGACTTTATCGTTTATGTCAATTATGTCAAAAATGAAGTTAAAGGGCGTATTGATAAGATCCGATTGGAAGACAGAGAGAAGTCACGAACTACAACTTCATTTAGATGTGCTTGAGTGATTTTAAAATCTAATGTGCACGATATTGGATAGTGGTCAGCTATTATCAAAGGGTCTGCATGTGTGTCACCAACGATGGAAATATCCGATGTCAGTATTAGATCAATAATGCTCGATGAGGTAGGAGATACTCTAGTGGGAGATGAAATAAATTGCGTTAAGTTATATGTGTCTAGAATAGTTAATAGAAAGTTAGTATTTGATGTAGTACTGGATACATCAATGTTGAAATCACAGAGAACTAAGAGGTACTCGCATTGTGGCAAATTCATACTTAAAGAATCCTCAAACAGCTCAAAAAATTTGTATCACATGAACGCGGTGGGCGGTAGATAACACCTACACATAAGGCAGGTTTTACTAACATTAGGCCATAACTGTTCAATTTTAGAATTTGTGTTTTGACAATACTGAAATGGATATTATGTTTGATGTATATGGCAACTCCACCACCTCTTGAAAAACTGCGATCATTACGAATCAAGCAATATCCTTCTACATAAAGCATACTATAGGATATAGAGGAATTTAACAAGTTTCAGTTATCCCTACAATATGATAATCAGAATTAGAACTAGCCGCCGTAAAGAGTCCAAGTGTGCTAACAAAGATCTTACGTTTATGTGAATTATATTTAAATTATACATTTAGAAAAATTATATTAAGATCGATTTGAAGTAAGTATATTTAATAACAATGTAATAATTAACCATTCTCTGTATTGTAACTTAGAATTTAAAGTAAAAAAAAAATATATATTATAATATACTAATTAATTTGAAGTTATAACAAATGAATTAAAAATATGAAAAACAAAAAAAAACAAAATAAAAAGTGATTGATAAATAGGAGTCGCCAATAATTACAATAGTAATAGGGAAAGAGTTAAATTTACTTTCCTAATAATCTGACAAAAAATAATCTGTGATTATCTCTGTGTATGATATATTCAACTAAACAATAATAATACAATAAAGTAATTAATGCAAATACAAATTTAATAATTATCGTGAAACTAAAATCAAATTAAATAAAAATTGAACGCACAATTCAATTCAATACCTGTTTTATACAAATAATCAAAGAAAACAAAATATGCACCTGTTTTAATCGTGTTAATGTGCACGAACTAAAGATGTTAAATAAAAATACCTATATCGACTCCATATACAAATTCAATATCTACTTACATGCTAATATGTTTTTCCAACTTTCTATATCTCCAAAATTATCACACCTAATTAAATTAAGTTAGCTAAAAAAAATGTTCTATTATTCATTAATAAATATTTCACATCCCTAATTTGCATAATGGTAATAATTAGAAAGATGAATCAAATGAATTTTACTTAATTAGAAAAATTTGAATTACCAAAACCTCGTCTTTTTCTTATTAATTAAAATTCCATATTTGGCCGATTTCTTGACCATTTCACACTATTACCATAATTAAGTAAAACAAACATTGTGAAAATTTATGTTACAAATTAAGCGATTGCACTTTTTGAATATCTATTGTTGTGAATCATACAAGCAGGTGTAACTCAACTAAACAAAAATCGGGATGTTGTAGGTACACTTATGAAATTTAAAACTTGGACACCACAATTTCCGTAAACAAAAGTTTGCACATTGTGAAGCGGGCTTAAGGGTATCATTTACAATTCTAACAGCAGGTAGTCTCAGCAGGGGTTATCTTATAGAAGGACTGAAGAATGAATCATTACACTAAGCACGTTTTAGAAAATAGGTAATTTACGTTGCTTACTTAATTTTTTTCTTTAAAGAATATATTTGAAGGTATCGCTAATTAAACACCATAGCTCGATTAATTATCGAATCAAAATTTTGTTTAGGAAATGTTTACAAAATAAATTTAGAAATAATTTTGATTTAAAAAACGTCTACAAGCAATAAGTTTTAAATTAAATCAAAAAACTAAACATGGTTATTTGGGTTGACTGATTATTACTTATTTTTAAATAAATCTAACCTACTAATTATTGTAAGTTATTAAAAACAAATCATTAAACTCTCTATTCATAATATTTAGCCCTTACAAAATGTATATTTTATGACGTTTCATTTTAGTATTCGAAGCCAAAACATTTTCGATAATGTTAAAATTCTGGGCTTTTTGCTGGACAGGGTAACAGCTCTAAGTTATTTGCTTGTATCCAGTTGCGCACAATGCGAAGTATAGGTTCACAAACCCTACTCATGTATTCGATAGGAAAAAAATTGTTACCTTCCAGGGACACTTGTATGCTCATCGTCAAAAATAAAGCCCATGACTTGAGGTTTTAAATTTTTGTGTTTGAAATTCCTTTCTATATACTCCAGGTAGAAGTTTATGCTAATTGCAGACACCTGCAAGTATTTTTAAGCAAGTATAGCTTGAATATTACGTAAATAAATTAACGTGTGGGTTTCTTTTTATTGTCGTTTTCGTTATAATATTTTGCTCCCTTAAATGAGCCTGCAATGCGCTTTTTCTAATATTATTTAATTGTATTAAAATGAAACACTTTTAGTTGATTAGTCGAAGGACCATAATTTATTATTTAACACTTATTAAACTTCAACCATTGATTATATAATCAATCCTTTAACTTAGCAACATGTCTAAACGCTTCTAACTTCAAAAGTGTTCTGTCGTTTACAAAGATTTCCCGCAATAGGACGTTTTGCGAAGGGGTAGAGGGATTGTACAATACCCTTACAATATTCATAATTTTCAACTTAATTTAGAACAGTAAAATTAAAACCTTAACAAGAAACCTAAAACAAATTTTACTTAATTTTCTATCTTTGATCTATTTAAATAATATAATATTTATTATCAATTATCATTTACAAATAAAATAAATAATAAAGGACCTGCAGGAGGCATAAAAGCTTGTACATATGTTAGCCTAACAAAAAATAATATATTAAACTAGCTGTCCCGGCGCGCTTTGCTACGCCCTGATTTTCAAAAAATCATATCTCCAAAAGTATGCGTCCGATCGCAATTTTTTTTTGTGTCGGGAAGGTACACTAATGAAATTTAAAACTTGGACACCACAATTTCTGTAAACAAAAGTTTGCACATTGTGAAGCGGGCTTACGGGTATCATTTACAATTCTAACAGCAGGTAGTCTCAGCACGGGTTATCTTATAGAAGGACTGTAGAATGAATCATTACACTAAGCACGTTTTAGAAAATAGGTAATTTACGTTGCTTACTTAATTTTTTTCTTTAAAGAATATATTTTAAGGTATCGCTAATTAAACACCATAGTTCGATTAATTATCGAATCAAAAACTAAGGCAATTCTTATTGTCAACGTATATATTTAGTTTTTTGACAAGAATTTATTACATAATTATAATTAAGATACCAAGTTATAGTTTAAAATTAAATGAAAACTTTTTTTTTAAATAAAGGTATTACTATATAAATAAATATAAGAAATCAATAATGGGTGTGACCTCCATTATTATTGATACATTCTTGGAGGCGTCTGCTCATTGACGCTATCAAGGTATCAATATAATTAATATTAATCGTTTCCCATGCGGTATCAATGGCTGCAATTAGTGCATTACGGTTTACTGGTATAAAATTTGGCCCTTGTTGTCTTCGGATAACAGCAAGTATTCGAGCCCAAACATTTTCGATAATGTTAAAATCTGGGCTTTTGCTGGCCAGGGTAACAGCTCCAAGTTATTTGCTTGTATCCAGTTGCGCACAACCTGCGAAGTATGGGGTAAATAGTAAATGGAATCTACTAACGTAACGTTAAGTCGTTAATTATAGTTACATAACTCTCCTTTCATAAGATATAGTTCATATTAATATGCTTATTGTAAAGCTTCGTACACACCTGAACAACAAACAGAAGAACAAACAGAACAACGAACCGAACGGCAATCGGAACATTAATTTGGACGGTGCTACGTACGAATTTTAGAACAGATTCGCAAGTCCTGATTGTTCCACGAACGGTTTGCGGCGTTCCCGCAACTTGTCGGTTTTTTCTCCGACATTCGCGCGAATGCGTTTGCAGGTTTGGACGAATCTAAACAAAACGGCGAACAAACTTATGCGGGAGAATTAAATTATTTATTTTTTGTCCTCCCTTTTGTGGGTTTGTTGTGTTTTAGGTAATATTATGGAGTTGACAGAAGAAAAATGTTTTAAATTAATCAGTGTTTAAGAATGCAAGAAAAAAATGATGTCCCTATTAGCATCATTTGGGCGGGAAATTTCCAAAATAAAAAAAAGCGAAGTAAATTATAATTTTTTACTCTTCTTTGTGCGTAAAAATTTGGTTGGCACTATCTTCTTGTTTTCCGCAATTTTCTCTTCTCAATAATAAATATATATGAACTGAAAACTACTGAAAATAATTATGGGAACAGCACAAACGTTCCGTTTGTTGTTCGGATTGTGGAAATCATAAAAGATCGTTTGTCGTTCTGTTTGACTTTCGGTTCGTTGTTATGTTTGTTGCTCGGTTTGTTGTTCAGGTGTGTACGAAGCTTTACAACTTAAGCAACAATTTTTTGGCGAATAAAGATTAGTTTGTGATGTAATATTAGAAACACAAATTTATATCATATCAAATTTATGACAACTTAAAACCAAGAACGTGTATGTTATTGCTAAGAAATTATTAAGGAAAAAGCGCAATTGCAGTGTAAATATTTATAATTAGATATTTTCGAAAGTCCTCTATTGTAATCTTAATACTTAAAAGAAAATCCTGTCCATTAGCATTATAAGGAAATGGCTTTTACTTTATGAATAAGTTTCAATAACAATAGAATATCCTTGCTTGTTTAATTTACTTCCTTTGAGTCATATTGCTCTAAGGGTTGTTACATTGGTCATTAGAAGTATGTAATAAATAAACAATTACCTACTGTTTGAGAAGGGTAGTGTGAACCAATAAATAAAGTAAGAAATGTAAATTCCATTTTAGTTTAAAATTTCAAGTGTTGTGAAAATGCCACCTCATCTCGGTGCTGATTTGAAAGCGCGGATTGTTTCGGAATTAGCGGCGGGCCGTAGCGTGCGTGAAATTTCACGTATGTTAGATATACCAAAAAGCACCGTAGGGCATTACCGAGTAAAATGGAATCTTGAACACACTTTGGAAAGAGCCATCGGAAGTGGTAGACCTAAAGTATCTACACGTGCTCAAGATCTCGAGTTGTTTCATTACGTAACAGAACAACCATTTGCTACATACTCCAGGGCTATAGCAGATACACATTTTCCGGATGCCGTATAACTGCACAAAAAGATTAAAGGAGATGGGAATAAAGAAGTATAATGCTGCTGCGAAAAAGTTCTCAGTGACGAAAATATGAGACGTCGTCTGGAATTTGCAAGGCGATATGTGAACGAACCTTTGGAATTTTGGAATCGAGTGATTTTTAGCGACGAAAAAACGTTCAATAGCCGCAACGATGGACCACTAAAAGTTTTTAGAATGGAAGAAACTCGTTACGAAAATAATCACATATGTCCTAAAAACGAAGTGGTTATTTTTCTGTGAATGTGTGGGGTTGGGTTAGCGCGCGGGGTTCAGGAGTTTGTTGGGCTATCGATGGACGTCTTGATTCTGCTGCGTATTTAGATATTTTGGAAACTATTATGAAACCTTCAGTCGAAGTGTTTTATTCAGACGAAGATTATACAAGTAAGTATTCTTATTTCACTATACAAAAAATAGTTTGGGATCTGTTGAATTAACATTTTCATAATGTATTTTTGTTGTTAAAGGACAACGCCCCTATTCATACTTCGCGGGTTGTGCGCAATTGGATACGAGAAAATAACTTGGAGCTGTTACCCTGGCCAGCAAAAAGCCCAGATTTTAACATTATCGAAAATGTTTGGGCTCGAATACTTGCTGTTATCCGAAGACAACAAGGGCCAAATTTTATACCAGTAAACCGTAATGCACTAATTGCAGCCATTGATACCGCATGGGAAACGATTAATATTAATTATATTGATACCTTGATAGCGTCAATGAGCAGACGCCTCCAAGAATGTATCAATAATAATGGAGGTCACACCCATTATTGATTTCTTATATTTATTTATATAGTAATACCTTTATTTAAAAAAAACGTTTTCATTTAATTTTAAACTATAACTTGGTATCTTAATTATAATTATGTAATAAATTCTTGTCAAAAACTAAATATATACGTTGACAATAAGAATTGCCTTAGTTTTTATTTTCACTTTTTATATTAACTACAGAAAAAAATGAAACGTCATAAAATATACATTTTGTAAGGACTAAATATTATGAATAGAGTTTAATGATTTTTTTAATAACTTACAATAATTAGTAGGTTAGATTTATTTAAAAATAAGTAATAATCAGTCAACCCAAATAACCATGTTTAGTTTTTTGATTTAATTTAAAAGTTATTGCTTGTAGACGTTTTTAAATCAAAATTATTTCTAATTTTATTTTGTAAACATTTCCTAAACAAAATTTTGATTCGATAATTAATCGAGCTATGGTGTTTAATTAGCGATACCTTCAAATATATTCTTTAAAGAAAAAATTAAGTAAGCAACGTAAATTACCTATTTTCTAAAACGTGCTTAGTGTAATGATTCATTCTACAGTCCTTCTATAAGATAACCCCTGCTGAGACTACCTGCTGTTAGAATTGTAAATGATACCCTTAAGCCCGCTTCACAATGTGCAAACTTTTGTTTACAGAAATTGTGGTGTCCAAGTTTTAAATTTCATGAGTGTACTTACGAACGAGCTCTATAAACTAGCATTTTGAAATCTTTTGGTGAAACAATCGTTAATCGTTTGTGGATGTCCGAGATGCTGTTTAAGAAAACCAAATTAGACAAACAATAAACCTTGATGCTACTACAGGATCAGATTCTGTGCCCTATAAAATAAACACCCAATATAAGTGATCGTATTTTTGAATCAAATTGTAACATTTTTAAAGATAAAAAAATGCACAAGGACGGTAACAGATAAACAGGGGCACCACAAAATACACAGAAATGAAGCAGTGATTTGATTCAGAATGCGAACAAACAGTTAAATATAGAGGGAAGGCAATGAGGAATATTTTGGCAGATACCACGGAACATGAAATAAGAGATTATATTAGTAAAAAAGAGAGTGCAAAAGGATATGTAGACAGAAGAAACGCAAACATAAAATACATGTTCTTGAAAAAATTGAAGAAAAATACAACAGAAAGGAAATTAGAAACTTTTACCAAGGAATAAAAAAGCCAAACAAGGATATCAAACAATGACAATTTTCTGCAAAGATAAGAACGGAAGGTTGATAAACACAAAATAAAGTAAGTAATAAATTGGTTGAATACTTCGAAAAATTAATGAATAAGCAAGAAATAACTCCTGAACGGATACAGCAAGTTACGAACAAAGATAGACAGGTGCCGAATTTTGAAGTAGTAAAGATAATGCGATAATAAAGAAACGATACTCCAGACACCCACGGAATACCGGCAGAAGCAATCAAATATGAAGGAGAAGTATCTCACAAAGAGGTATAAAAAATGATTACTAAAATATGAGTTCCCTGAAAGGATACCTGAACCACGAAATTTAGCATATATACAGGATTTTCAAACTTAAGTTGACACTATTGCTAACTTTGTTATTATTAGAGGTACAGGGTCGGTTAAATAAGCAAACTAGTAGTGTTTGTTTCTCTCATCACTATAGTGAAAACAGAATAAAAATTTGAACATCGCGTTCGCGAGTTATGTCAAATTGGTTAATTTTTTCAAATGGGACACCCTGCATATAATATTTTCAATCGATAGAAAATTGAATACTAAACAAAAAGTGTCCCATTATTTTTTATCCTAAAGTCAAAAATAACAGAGCTATTGATGATTTTTCAAATTGGTTAAGGTGGCTGTGTTAGTTATAACTTTGCCTTACCATAAAGTAGAAAATAGGAAGAATGCCAGACCCGTGGGTAGTCGAGTAGTAATGCCAAGAACGTAGTCAAATTTACTAGTCGGAAAACCTTTGATCGAGGCGGTTTGAATCTTATTCACGGCAGACACTTAAAACAAATTATTTCGTGACGGGGATAGATTAACATACAAAATGTAGGTGGCTATATCCAGCAGAAGTGGTAAATGAAATGAAGAAAGAAGAATATCCATGAAGCGAAAGGATATGGTTTATTTTAATTTATTCTGTGAACAATAAAAGAAAAATTCAAATTAGATGCTGAAAAACGCCACCCTCTTGGTCTAAACGTTTTTGAGCCCGCCTGTAAACGCTTTTAGTGGCTGTAAACTGTTTACCAGTGAAACGTCAATTTGACATTTTAATCCCGATGACATTTATACAACAAACGATTGTAGTTTATAAAATCACAGCTACTTTAAACTTATTTGAAAAATCATCAATAGCTCTGTCATTTTTGGACTTTAGGATAAAAAATAATAGGACACTTTTTTATTCAGTATTCAATTTCCTATCGATTGAGAATATTCTATACAGGGTGTTCTATTTGAAAAAATTGAACAATTTGACATAACTCGCGAACGCGATGTTCAATTTATATTCTGTTTTCACCATAGCGATGAGAGAAACATATACTACTAGTTTGCCTATTTAAACGACCCTGTAACTCTAATAATAACAAAGTTAGGAACAGTGCCGGCTTAAGTTTGAAAACCCTGTATGCTCTATACACAAAAAAGGGGATTAAGGCACGTGCGAAACCTACCGTGGAATACTATTATTAAATGCTATGTAGAAAATATTAGCTTCGTCCATAAAAAATAGGTTAGAAACTCATGCAGAAAACATTGTAAAGGCAGATCTGTAACCGACCAGACATTCACGTTAAAAGAAATTCAAGCAACTGGATGAACTCAAACTAAATACACATACAGGGTGATTCATTGGTAAATGCGCATTCTTTAGAATTAGGTATAGTAATGGCAATCTTACTTTGGTTGCACGTCATTAAAACTAGTGACGTATTTGGCAAAAACGTTGTCGGAGTTGCGCACAGCGGATTATGCTTGTTTAAGTAAATTTTATTGGCAATAATTTTAAAAAAAAGCACTTTTGAGTGTTTTCCTTAATAATTCCTTTTGCTTTTCTTTCTTCATAAATATAACATATAGCAAAAGTATTTGTGCTTTTTTAGTTAATTACATATGCGCATTTCGAAGATAAACAACACAAATTAATTTTGACAAATTCAGACGCTCACAATCATCCGGCAACACTATGTCAACATACAACGCAAGAAAAATTTGGCAACTTTCATTACACTATTAATTGTCAAATAATACATACAAACAAAAAATTTTAGGCGTTAGATTGATATGAATTTTTACGTCATACGTGACGTGCAACCAAAGTAAGATTACCATTACTATAGGAGAAATCCAGAGAATTCTAAAAACTTATATTGTACAGGTCTTCGATCTTTTATAACCAATATACATGGTGTTTTATTTGTTTATTTCTTTATTTACTTAATATAACAATATTGTGATTTATATATATATATATATATATATATATATATATATATATATATATATATATATATATATATATATATATATCGACTCGTGAAAGCGTTCACGTACGAAAATGTTAGCAACTTTTGCCGACAGGTATGTAAAGCAGTTACATAGTCGATTAATCAATAATTATAGCCAACCTAACGGTTGGCAAGTATAAAAATTTCGAATCGCCTGCAGTAAAGTACGCAGAGGTTGTACAATAGCAAACAAAACAAAAACTGAGAATCACCCGACAGCTGTTTCGTCCTTTTGGGACTCATCGGGAGTGAGAGAACTCGAGTGTAAGTTCACTATTGTACAGCGCGCTGTCGACTTATGCCTACTGGAGGGATCACAATATTTAAATGATAAGTTTTTCGACAAAAAAAAAAAAAAAACTTATCATTTAAATATTGTGATCCCTCCAGTAGGGCATATAGTCGACTAGCGCGTTTGTACAATGTGAACTTACACTCGAGTTCTCTCACTCCCGATGAGTCCCAAAAGGACGAAAACAGCTGTCGGGTGATTCTAGTGTTTTGTTTGCTATTGTACAACCTCTTGCGTACTTTACTGCAGGCGATTCGAAATTTTTATACTTGCCAACTGTTAGGTTGGTATAATTATTGATGAATCGACTATGTAACTGCTTTTACATACCTGTCGGCAAAGTTGCTAATATATATATATATATATATATATATATATATATATATAGAGATATAAACCGGCAGTTGTTGAGCCCGTAGAATATATAAACGGTACGCTCTCGGGCCCGAAGAAACGTTATTGAGCCCGACTTCGGGCTCATCAACGTATCCATGTGTATATTATCATTATACTATTGTATATGCATTGAAACGTGTAAATCCGAAAATTTGGCCGGGCTCATTTAGGATACGTTTATATATCCACTATATACAAAATAGTTCGAACGAATGCGCTGCAGAGGTCTCTTTTATATACACGTTCTCGTTCGTTACTGATGGTACGTTGAGTGGCCCAGTATGTGGCAACATTGAACAGGCCTAACAACGTACAAAAACATATAGTCTGCGTAAACATTTTTGTGGGTAATACTATGTATCAGCACATTTTCCGACTTACACACGTTAAGTATTGTTTTGGCGACTAATCACTACTAAGTTTTTGCTATATTAATCTCATTAAAGTAAAAATTATTCGCAATGTAAGTACGTGATATCGTACTTTACAAAAAAACAGCTATTAAATTAACATTAAAATATTGTAATAAAATAGTATATTATTCAATAAGTGGTAAAGAAGGCAATAACTCACGCGGATGATTTTGCGACACGAGACGAAAGAAGAGAATATAACAAGAGAATATAACAAAATGCATGGAAAATAATTACGGGCGGGTTTTTTAAGGGTAAAAACGGTTCATCTCAATTTCCGGCAAAACCATAATTCTGATGGAATAAAGTTAAATGGTACAGTTGTACGTAATAAAAAAATCTACAAATTTAGTATTTACACTTTTTTCACATAACCTCAAAATTTATGCTTAAATTGTCGTCGTTCTGAAAAATGCTCCAATATGGATGAAAAAACCTAGGAAGAAGTTAATGATTCAGAGATGAAATTATTGATGAAGAACGAATGTAGGTTGTAAATAATATTGGACACAAAGACGTTGATAGTCTTGAAGATATCCAAGATCTACTTAAATCGAATCTAACGATGAAAAAATCAAAAAGACAATAACTATTGGATTGGACAAAAATTGTAGTAGTCATATTTTTTAGATTAAATCCCCTTTAAATCCTATCTTAAATAATTATATTGGAATGTTTCTTACAAACTTTATGTTTTATGAATTTGTAGTTTTTTTTTATCAATGTAACATAGAATTTTACATTTTTCGAGTAATTATATTATAAATTTTAATAAATAGCTCAAAATTTTACGTATGTGAAGTTAGCACCCCATTTCTCGAAATCTTTAGTTTTAAAAATTGTTCCTGATTGTTCTCATTTTGTACTACACTACATTGTTCCACAGCAACATTGTTTTAATTCAAATAGTTCTTAAACAAAATTTAAAAAATACGTTTTGAGTTGGCACCCCTTTTGTTTGAATATTAATCGTTACGATAAAGTTTTACATTGTTCTAGTTGTTCTAAATACTGTTTCAAAAACAAATCCATAACTTAAATTATAGGGTTAGAAATTCAAAATCAAATATTTCATCTGGCACCCTTTTTGAAATGTTTGAAATTTTGAAACTGTTCTACATTGTTCTAGCTGTTCTAAACATTGTTACAAAACAAAAATTTATAACTCAAATTATAAGCTCACAAATTTAAAGTAACAATTTTTGAGCTGGCACCTTCTTTTAAATGGTTTCAATACTGTTCTACATTATTGTAGTCCATAACCCAAATTATAGACCAGTAAATTAAAAAAACACAATCTGTAAGCTGGCATTCCTTTTTTATTAAATCAAACGTTGCAATATTGTAATACATTAGCTGTAGTTGTTCTAAACATCATCACAAATGAACAAATTCATAACTTAAGCTATAAGGTCACACAAAAAATACAAATTTGAACTGACATTAATTATAAGCTCATAAATTATTTCTTATTAGTTCTGAATTGTACTAAGTCTAAGAAGCTCTACCTTTAAATGCATTTTTGGGTATCAATCACGACATTTTTTAAAAAAATGACGATTTTGCTATATTAATAATAGAAATATGTAGTTCAATAATAGTTATTTGTTATACAAGACGGTAAAATTATTTTTTATCGACAAGTGAAAATGTTTAATTTCAAGAGTCTATAATGAAATTTTACCGTTGTGTGTAACATTGTATTTTTTTTATTGCGAACGTTAAAGAAAAACCGCGAGAAAAGCTCAATAATTTTGCAGACAGAAATAAGAAAATCAGTCAAAAATTAAATTGCAT
This sequence comes from Abscondita cerata, assembly GCA_030710515.1. Lineage (NCBI taxonomy): Eukaryota > Metazoa > Arthropoda > Insecta > Coleoptera > Lampyridae > Abscondita > Abscondita cerata. Next base: position 144,741 of record JALBCR010001461.1, on the reverse strand, counting down.
TTGGTTCGTTTGGTATGTTGCTATACCAAATAAATAATTGTTTCACATCAATAATAATAATAATAATTTTCAAATAAAAATAGATACCTACTTAATTAAAGAATTTTATCTATCCTTGCTGTTAAAGTTCCATTTTATCTACCCTTACGGTTAAAATGGTACTTTAAGCTGGTGTTTTGAGTTGAATAAAGTATACTGTAACCTTCGCAATAAAAAAAGTTTTTATTTTGGCCGAAAACTGCAATAAAGATAACGGTCTATTAAACAAAAATGTTCTTTTAATTACCTTTAATGAGTATAGTATATAGTCCGGAAGCTCGCTTAATTTGTTAATAGGTAAAACAAAATATATAATAAAATTACCCTTTGAAGTCATTCAGATCATCTGGGCCCCTATTCTTGATTTTTGGAAAATTATTTTCTCATGAAAATGACGAAAATTCTAGTATGTTTCTGCGACAATTATGGTAATTGTAACTAGAACATTGTACAACAGTATTGCAACGTTTGATTTAAAAAAGGCGGAGCTGGTCTATAATTTTGGTTATGGATTTTCTTTTTGGAAAAATGTTTAGAATAACTAGAATAAAGTAAAACAGTATTGAAATTTGAGATCATTTAAAAAAGGGTGCCAGCTCAAAAATTGTTAGTTTTAATTTCTGAGCATACAATTTGAGTTACGGTTTTGTTTTTTGGAACAAAGTTGAGAACAACTAGAACAATGTAAAACTGTATCGTAACATAAAAAAAGGAGTAGCAACTCAAAACGTACTTTTTAAGTTTATTTGAGAACTAATTGAATTGAAATAATCAGGAACAATTTTTAAAATCAAACATTACGAAGTAGGGTACGTACATCAAAAATTTCTATTTTAATTAAAAGTTAGATTATTATTTGATTATTTTCATTATTATTACATACAACTTTGCTCTTTAGTTTTTCCCCTAGGACTTGTAGTTTTGGCGGAAATCGAGATAAATCGTTTTTTACCCATAAAAACCTTAGATTGCCCGTAAATTATTATTCCTTTAATTCTTATTATATTCTCTTTCTTTTCCAACAGGTTTCATTCTACTATTATTCTTTTTTACTTTTGACCAATTTGAAATGTTCATTTCTGTTCTATTGTAGATACATAGAAACTACTCTGTAACTGGAAAGTGTTTCACAATATGTGTTATATTTTACACTTTATTATTTCACTTAAATAATGTAGGGTATTTTCTAATTGAATATCAATATCTAAGGAAGCGATTTTTGGGTCCATTTTAAGAAAAAACTTTACTTGAATATATATCTTAAATGTCTGAACTTTTGAGATATAGGGTGGTAAAGTTTTTAAAAATAAATAATTTCTTGTTAATATTTTTAAATGAATTTAGCTACTCTAACGAAATTTGGCATACATGTACAGGGTGTCCCATTTTCAACACTTGTATATCGTATCTCCGTAATTGTTAGTGCAATCAAAAAAAGTAATATAGGGGCAACGTGTTCTTTTTGGGTCACACTTAAAATAATAAAATAAAAATTTGAAGATGTTTCCTCGCTTAAAAGATACGAGGGAAAATAAAAAAATTGTCAATGAATTTTTTTTTAGTTTTGTTTCTAATAGCTTCTGTTTCATGGTTTATTGCGATTTAAAGTAATGGAGTTTAAATAAATCGCCTAGGAAACCAATAACTTTATGTTCCATTTTAAAAATGAGGTTAGGTCCGATTACTTTTTTTACCTGAACTCGTATCCTCATTTTTGAACCGGTATATTATTCAAACACTATAAAGAAACGTGAATTAATTGTTAATCAGAACTTTAATTGTTAAATCGGTTACAGAAAACAAAACCTGGAAATCGGCTATTGATAATATTTTGAAATTAACCAAGAAGACATGGTAATGAATATAACAAAATGCTTATTAGAATTACTACATCCTGTGTTATTGAAATGGGTACCATAATTAGAAAGTGCATGGGCTTTGTTTAGGGGATTAAAATTGCTAATGTGTCCAATAAGCTCATTAACAGAAAAACAAACAAACAAACAGAACAAACAGAAAAACAACAAAAAGGTTATTAAAAATATTTTTTGGTTTGGCAGAAAATTATTTTGCAAATAATCGAGCGTTAATATGTTAATCTCTATTTTTTAAAAATATAATCTTTTGTTACAAATTGAATAGATACTTCTTGAAAATAAAGTTTTCTGCAAGATTTATGTTCGACTATGAAACATCATTTTACAATTATTTATTATAATTCCGTTTTTTGTTCTTAGATAATTTAAGTTCTACACTATAATAGACGAATGATTTTATTTATTACGCGTATCAAGGTACGCTTTATTATTTTACTTATTACATTAGTATTTTGGTACTTTTGTACTACTGCTATCAAGTATTAAATTCAAATTCAAACTAAATAAAAAAATAAAAGCTGGGGCACGTCGATTGCTTTCAAACCTTTAATATTAAAGTGGATTTTATACAAAAGAATTAATTGACTAGGGATACATAACTAACGTTTTTATCTTTATGAATGTTAAATCGAATACGTTTCATATAAATCTGATCAATTTATAATGACGCTTGCAGTCGGGTCGGTAACAAAGAGAATTAAAACTAATTTTGTTTTGTCTATAAACCAGATAAAGCTCTAGAACTTAAAAGTATCGATGGTAAAAGTTAAATTAAAAGTCTTAATTTAATCAAATTACTTAAAACTCGAATAGTCTTGGCTTGCACTTTATATTGAATTCATATTGGATACTTGAGAGTTTTGAACAAAATAATTTTGTTTTAGCATTTTTTTAGATCTCTCTCGAGCCTTTGATTATGTGGCACATCTCCTAAATAAATTGAAAACATTTTATAATTTTGATGAAGCTAGTATTGCGCTCATCAGATCATACTTAAGCAATAGAAAAAATAAACAGTCAATGTTGTATTTTTTGCGTAATGGAGTACCTCAAGGTTCAATTTTTGGGCCTTTATTATTTCTTATATATGTTAATGATTTACATTTACATTTCCAAAATGAATCGTCCATTATTCAATACGCAGATGACACGGCGATATTAATTAAAATTCTTACATTGCTCTACTAAAAATCTTATACTAATATAAAGACAATAAAACTTTTATTTACACTTCGACCACATAATTTTCAGAATAAGAACTCTAAAAAATTTTAGAAATAAATCTTGATCCTAAACTACAATTCACAGACCGTATAAGTCAATTGACCAGAAAATTTAACAGTGACATATATTTTTAATGCGTTTAGAAGACAGTGTTTCATCAAAATGTCTCAAAATGACATACTTCGGATTAATTCATACTCATTTAAATTACTGTAGTATCATTTAAGCAAATTGTTATAGATCAAACTGAATATTCTCGTTGCAACGTAAAGCTCTATGTGTTTTAGGAACAATCGCTTTTAGAAAAGGTTGTAAGCCAATTTTATTAAATTAATAATTATGACACTGCCGTCACTGTTTATTTTTAATTGCATCACTTATGCTAAAAAAATATGTAAAAGTTTTACATACAAATCAGATGTTCATAATTATTACACGAGAAATTGTGATAAAATAGAAAAATAATTGTATAGATTAAGTGTAAACATTAAACTACCATCACATATACGTGATTTAACTATTAAACAACTCAAACAGGAAATACAAAATTATTTACTAACAAAGGCTTTTTAGTCACTATCGGAATTTCTTAATTGTAGAAAAGAAGAAATGATAAGTTAATTATGTATCATAATTGTTTGACGGATGTAAATACATCTTGTGTAGAAACAAATACATATGGTAAATACCGTTTAACTTATATAAAAGTACCTTTGATGAGCCCGAAGGGACTGGCAACGTTGTGGGGCTCATGAAAGAACTCTAAATATATTTTCTGTATATAATCGGGCTCCACAGCGTTCTGTATTTAAGCGCGGGGTACTGGGCTCAACAGCGGCCTGTTAACGTATCGGGCTCAACAAGATACCGTCTATAACTATATATATATATATATATATACATATATATATTTTATTTTTTATTTTGTATTTTGCATTAAATGGTTATACAGGTCAAGTCACAACTACACAAATTTATTATTATAGTAACCGTCAAAGCTATAAAATACCTTATCAATAAAACGCCTTAATGTAAGTTTTAAATTTAGGTTCAGACAATTCCCTAACCGACACAGGAAGGCTGCTAAAGAACTTCACACCATAATAATTTACTTCGTATTCAGTCCTCCAAAGTCGACGCTTTGGTAGTAAAAGATTATCGCATCCCCTGGTTCGGTGGTCGTGTATTTGGGTGTGGCAAGAGTACATTGTCAGATTGCGAATTACATGACATAAACAAGCGTAAATGTAAAAAGAAGGGAAAGTTAAAATTAATAAATCTCGAAAATAAGATTTACAATCCTCTCTGTAACCGATATTTGCGATTACACGCAAAGCGTGCATTTGAATTTTAAAAATACGATGTCTGGAAGCCGAATGACCCCACAAAAGCAGCCCATACGATAAATGGGACTGTACTAAAAAAAATATGCAATCCTGAGAACTTCTACGGACAATGAATTAGACAGTTGTCTAAGCAGGTAGACGCTTTTGTTCAACTTAATGGCAACATCACTACCATGACAGTCCCATAGGAAAGTGGAATCCAAGTTTAAACCCAGAAATTTCACTTCGGAATAGAAACCAGCCCCAATCAACCTGTTTTGTTTTTTCTTCATTAAACGCAATTCTATTGGATGACATCCAACCTCTAACATCGTTGATTGCTGATTCCATCACATCAACGCAAGTGTCGAAACTTGACGCAGATACGGTTAAAACCGTATCTTCAGCGTATTGAATTACACTTGTGTTTGAATCACGCAAATTCAAATTCAGAGGCAGGTCGTTGACATACAACAAAAACAACAGAGGACCCAAAATCGTACCCTGCGGTACACCGTTATTATTAAATCGTAGATCCGAGTATATGCTGTTGACTCGTACTGTCTGCACTCTATCGGTAAGAAATGATATAATTAAAAGACAGCTTTCAGAATTAAAGTTATACTTAGATAATTTATCGGCAAGAATATCATGAGAAAAAGTATCGAAAGCTTTGCTGAGATCTAAGAAAGATGCTAATAACGTATCCTTACGTTCCAAGCTTAACGTTTATGTTTATACTCTATTAGATACTTTACTGGACAAGGAAAATATGTTGCCAATATAAAAAAAAAATCATAATTTGGTACGTGCGTTATAGGCAAATAAAGAAATAAATAAAATAAATAAAACTGTGTATCTTGTTATTAAGGATCGGAGGCTTTGTACCATTGATTATTTTATAATCAATGCTTGTACAATATATGTTTTTTAGAATCCTCTTGATGTCCCCTATCTAATTATAACGTATGCGCATTTACCAATAAATCAGCTTTTATGTTATTCATATACTTTAAAATTGTATGATAGCATAGAAAGAAATTCATTATATTATATAGCTGTGGATATTTTAGAATTAGTTAATTTAATCACAATGACAAAAGAACAGAAAATAAGGTCAAAGTAAAGAAATCATAAACAACATCGTTTAAAGTCAAAAATGGGCTGAAGCCCATCATTATCTACCACTTAATTTTAACATCGCACTGGAATAAATAATATTTAACGCGAAATTAAACAAAGAGGGAATAATCTACCAAAAATGTCATCAATGTCTTGCTTTATTCATCTAGTTTAAAGAAAAAATTACAAGAGGTAGTAAAGAGATTCCTGATAAACGCGAAAGCCATGGGACTTGTAATTACACAACGAAACTAAATTTTTGACATCGAACCACAGTACATACCAGCAGAATCAAGTTTTAATTGTCAAAACTCTTAAGCAAAATGTTACTACGTTCCATAAAAATCAGAGCGGATAAAACAATAGTTAACTAAACGGTGACTTATGGATGTGAGGTGTGAACAGTATAGGAAGGTGACGAACTATTAATGCTAAAAGTATGGAAACTATTTTTCTTCTGCGGAAATATTACGATGAAAAGTTTAGTGAAGGGCAGTGGGGAAGACGTCAGAACCACGAGCTGTACGATGTTTATGGAGAAGCCAACATTGTCTGAGGTTTAGATGGTAAAAGAGGGAAACCACTAAGTCAATGGAAAAAGGTAGTGCGCGAAGACCTACTTAGCATGAATCTCACTGGGTGGGAAGATATACAAATAGAACAGCGATAGGAAGCAGTAGTTTTATATATTTTTGTGTATAGGTGAAATTGAAGAACTATTCGGTCGGCGTATAGTGGTAAAGCCACAAAATTGCTGTAGTGGTCATAACAAATTACAAAGTATGTTTTTTATTTCAAAATAAATTTGAAATGCAATTTACTCATAACTTAGCTTGAGTGATACATTTTAAAATTTTGAGACAACAACGATTAAATCTTGAATAATACAGAAACGACATATTAAAGCTCCTTAAAAATTCAATGTGAACGAGATTCCCAATAATTTTGGGCCTTCTTATAGGAGTTGAGGAACAATGGTCGTCAATGATACACCATGTTCTTAATAGCCGACGTTTCGATTGGCGATGGCCAATCTTTCTCAAGGCAATCTAAGAGTTGGTGACATCAGGACTCCTCAAGGGAACCATAGGGGTCAGATCGTCAAAAATTCAAAAATTGTTTAATTATTAAAATAAAATTCAAAACCAATAGGGTCGTCAATGATACACCATGTTCTTAATAGCCGACGTTTCGATTGGCGATGGCCAATCTTTCTCAAGGCAACGTAAACCAGTTGGTTTTGAATTTTATTTTAATAATTAAACAATTTTTTGAATTTTTGCACGATCTGGACCCCTATGGTTCCCTTGAGAGTCCTTTGATGTCACCAACTCTTAGATTGCTCGAGAAAGATTGGCCATCGCCAATCGAAACGTCGGCTATTAAGAACATGGTGTATCATTGACGACCCTATTGTTCCTCAACTCCTATAAGAAGGCCCAAAATTATTGGGAATCTCGTTCATAGAAACGACATATTTGTCTTGGATGATCAACATGGAAAACACAAAACATTCGTTGATGAAATTTATACCTAAATGAACGTATTTAAATAAACATTTTGAATATAAATAAAATACAATTTACAATTTCACGTCAGACATGGAACACAGTTGTTCCGGAAAACTAAAACAACGAGTTATTTATCAATTTGAAATAGATTAATTTCATACAGTAATTATTAATGCAAAATGAACAACTTTATGCAATTCGTTTATGTCAAAACAACTAACTAATAATGTGGCCAACAAATATGTTTAAGATCTTTGCGCAATTTTTGTTGGAATAAACGCTCAATGCACATTAGATCATTAAAGTCTAGTGCAAGGCAGTAAATATATCTAAAATAATGCTAAGAATTGTTTGAATACTTTAACGTATAGGTAGGTACAACAAAAGTAAATTTGATTCAGGTTTTTAAGAAATAAAAAAAAATACAAGTACTAATTAGAATCTTTGAGAACATATATTTATTTAAATTCTACCTTTTTTTTAAATATTTTCTATGAAAACTATTTATTAAAAAAAAAACAAAATTAAAATATCTCATTCCAACATAGATTCGAAATGAATGTTCGAAAAGCGTATGTTTGCACACTTCCCGATTACTGGAGGAATTACAAGTATGTGATATTTAATTATTGCTTTTTGTTGCAACTAATTTGTTTGATCATAAGAGTTATTTATGATACAAGTGTGTGAAGTATGCACGAGTTGCGGAATTATTTTATCTGTCTAGTTTTACTAAAATTTGCTCTAAAAGGTTTCAATCCATGTGATAAATTTCATACCAAACTCACACGCAAATTTCATAAACGATTGCTAAATGGCTCTCGTTCACTAACGATAAAATACACTAGTACCGTTCATGAACGATTAGTAAAATTTACAGAATAGGTATAGTCGTTTACGAACGGTATCGTTAAGTCTTACAGAATAGACCCATAAATCGATCAACCAAGGAAAACTGAAGCAGGCATTGAAAATAGTGTAAAGAACTTAGATGTAAATTTGATGCCCCAAGTTTATAATTTCTTTCTTTTTAATTAACGGAGATATGCCATTGGAACAATACAACTGAGATAATGATTCGTCAACTTTTTTTTTTCTTATAGGGTGAATATTAACTTGTAGTATAAAATGATTCCTTTTTTATTCTAAACCCGATTATTTATCACACTCAATAAAAATATATCTCTCATAAAAAATTAGTAAAATAATTAATTTTGTAAATGTCCGTATATTTTTATTTTAAGATTTAAAATAGCTATTTGTTAGCAAATACAGAGAAAGATATCCTCTTCCATCTATCTTTTTTCAATTTTTTTCCCAATCTTCCATTTTTTTTTTTGTTTCATTATTAGTTTGACTTTAGTTTTTTACTATTTCTAACTATCACACCTTTCACCTTTCTTGTTCAAATACTCTTTATACCTTTTCCTTTATTTTTTATTTCGTTTTATTTTGTAACTCCATTATATCAGCTTGTTTTTTTTGCCAATCTTCATAATACCGCACACTTATTTTGCTGTGGTTATTAGTGTTTTGTATGTTGTCCCATAAATCTGTCTGTCATAAGTCTTATTTTCCTTTAGTTTTTCTTATTTTTGTTTTACTTTTCGCTCGAGTATTCTTTTCTGAAGTTTTTATTTATAGTATGTAATTGATTATGTAATCTGATGATAGGTGATAAATATAATTATTCAGTTATTCATCCTACCCCTTCTTTAGATCGTTGTTAATTTTCTACCTTGCTCATTATCAATAAGTGTTCTATACACATTTTATTTTCGCTCTTTCTTTGTTTCTAGTTTCTGTTATCCAGGTTTGTTTAGTTGGTTCTCTTTCCCTGTCAAACTTCTGGACAGTCCAGATAACTATTTTCCATCTCACGTTATTTTTACTCTTATCATTTATTGTTCTTGTCAGTTTTCAGCTGTTTTAATGCTTTTTCATCGCAAATGTGATCAAACCCACTTTTATAAATTAGTTTTTTGAGTTAGACTTTATTCCTACCAGTTTCGGTTCCACCATTTCCATTATTTTTCTTCAATGATCAATTTATTGCATTATCTTTCTTCTTCAGCTCTATTTCTGATTTGTGTGTCTATTTTCATTTTTTATTTCTTAAGTCCTTATTAATGAGTATCCTTTCCTCACTTAGGTACCTACTTTAGTGTTGTTTTCATTATTCATTATCCCTACTTTAATTAAAAATGTTTTTGGATTATTTTTAATGCTGATTGAATTGTTGTGTTTATTTCTAGTTTCTTATTCAGGAATTGTTCCATTTTCTTTTTTATTTCAATTGGATTATCGTTCCATCGCTTTTCTCATTCAAGTTATTCTTGTACTTTTTTCTAATTAATTCAATATAATCTCTTTGTGTACTGATGATCCCTTCCGTTAACTTTATACATTCCTTGTTGAAGTTGTTCTGTTTTAATTTTATCTGCTTCATGTCCAAACAGATACAAAAAAACATTTTTCGTCTGAGATAGAATAATATTGTGTCTTCCGGCCTACAGTCGCCAAAAAAATACCTTACGTCAAATGCATATCAGTGGTGAAAAAATGTGTTTTGGAATTTTAAAAAATCACTTTTTTTGTATAATATGTGGTTGATTAGAAATGATAACAATACATCCTGGTTTGCTTTCCCGTAAGCATAACCATTCGATGGCATAAAGTTCTAAAATCACTTAACATGCTGTTCTATAGTTCAGGTACGGTATGAGCTTTAAATTCGGTAAAACTGTAATAAGGTATGATTGTTGCTGCAGCTTACATGAATTTATATACTCTAGTTGTCAAGGTTTCTCATTTATTTTAATGTAGAGATGCTTTCTGTTTCTGTGATTCAAAAAAGATGTATTGATGAATTCAAAATTAAATATTAAATAAACAATACTAATATTCACATATTGTAACAAAATCGACGTGGTCAAAAGGAATATTCAAAACATTGTTGTAAAAGTGTTGGTACCATTCCGTTTAAAAGATTATTTACACAGTATTCAAATTTCATTGTTTTACAAAAATTTTTAAATTTAATAATTCACAACGCTTTTATTTAAAAATATTAAGTTTTTATTAATTTTGGTATACAAGGTGATTCATAACTATTAGGACATAGGCTAAGGGCGAGTTATTTAGGCTAACATATGACCCAATTTTCCTTAATAAAATATTACAGTGGAAAAAGATACAGAGCGTTAAATTAATTTTTTTTTTTATTTTTCGTTAATATTTTCACTGTAAATTTATCAGTTCTCATCAAAATCAGCAGAGAGGCATAACTTTAAACCAAGAACATTATTTTATGTACTATTTTACAATTTGTTGTAGGGGGCACCACGTGAATGATTCCTGATGATGAAATCGACTGGTAACATTTTTTGAGAAAACTTTTTAGTGATTTTGATTAGAGAATATGACCAGTGCCGGCTCTGGGGTCAATGACGCCCCGAAGCAAAAAAGTTTTGAGCGCCCCTATAGTATAGCCCAGTCAAATTAGACAAAAAAAGGCCTTATCTCGGAAAATGGTTAGAAATTAACGGCACTTTTTGAGGGTTGATGCGGGGATTAAGAAAAGCTTATTTTTAAGTTGTATTTTTTGAACTCATGGAATTCTGGAATTCTAGGGGGGGCGGGGAATGAAAAAGCTCTTGAAAAGCCCTACAATTTACCTCCCCAGAATTCTAGTCTACAAACAATATATATAAATTTATCAAGTTTTAGCATGTGAATGGTGAAAAAAGTTATTCGTTGTGGTGCGTGCTCACTAGTTCAAACTGGTTAAAACTTAAGTCCACAGGAGCCTCTGAAACTCGCGAATGCAGCCTATGCCGATTGCCGCACGGCGGCTGAACTCTACGCGCGTCGCCGCTGTCATCGCCATCCAAATTGGCATTTACCAACAAATATTTTAAAAAGAAGATTTTAATTTTAATTGCCAATAAAATGACCCTACATTTATTTAAAATTAAAAAAAATGTCAAACATGAAAGTAATGAAACATAATGCTAATTCAGGAAAACCAAAATAAATGTTTTCACAAATGTACTTTTCTGGGTTTTAAACTAGCAAATTCATCTATAATGGAACTACTGTCTATTATATTGCAAATATCGTGTTCAATTGCTAACATGGATAATCCCACTAGTCTATCCTGACAGATACTGGACCTTAAGTAGTTTTTTATTATCTTTAATCGTGAAAAGACCTCTCACCGGTTACTACAGAAACCGGGAGCGTTAGGAGAATTCGTAACACAATGAATAGATTAACAAAAACAGTGTCCAGTTCCTAAGAATACAAGTATTGCAATATATCTAACGGATTACCAAAGTTACAATTTTTAAAATATCTTTTAAAAGTTGAATCTCGTTGAATAATTCACTTCCAACAATGTCTTTTTTTTTCTCTATCCGTAAAAACGTTTTCCAGATTTTCACAAAGTTTTTTAACATTTTCTTCATCCTGGTCATTGACTTTTTTAAGGCTCCACAAGAAATCAAATTTTGAAACGTCTTCTGTTAAAAGTTCAAATCTCTCATTAAGGGAATTTAAAGCGGTGTCCAAAATGGGGAAAAAAATGACACTTTAAAGTTATACTTCGGATCTGTTGGTATTTCGTCCGGGTGTTCATAATCAAACTGTATTTTTTTTTTGTCTTCTTAGTACGGAGTCCTTAAATTGGTGGGGAATACAAATTAAAATTCATGTTGCAGGTATTCAGTAACAGAGTAAAACGCGTTAGATTGTAGTATGGACTTAACAGACCTTAGATATACTTTAAAAGACATATTCCTTATTGTAATTGGCAGCTTGTTGTACAGAATACTGCGTTTATAGTATGGGTTCAATTCATAGAGAGTTAATTCATCTTGTGTTGTAGCTGTGGTAGTTGTTTTGACATGGAAAACTGTCAATATTATTTTTTACAAATTTTAACATTTCATAGATATAAATTGATGGTAAAGTTAATATTCTATGTTTAATAAATACTGATTTACATGACTGTTTAATAGGCATATTGAAAATGCAACGTATGGCTCTTTTTGTAACAGAAAAACTCGATCGCAGTTACTAGATCCGCCCCATAAAACAATAGCATATTGTATTCTTGATTCTACATGTGCTGAACAGGGGACGTAAAACGCCCTGGGGTTTAAATTTAGAATATGTCTTTGTACTCCATTGTTTTTGCTCTTCATGTTGGATCCATTATCGTACCCCTGGCCTCGTAAATTGTTGAAATTTAGTTTTAATTCTTTTAGAGTCCTCAAGCTCTTCCTTGTAGAGTCAGCGATTTCTACAAATCCCAGGAAATGTTCTTCTACAGTAAATATATTTTGTTCATTTTATGAACAAATCTTACTATGATCGTCATTTGCTCGGTATGGCTGATGTCTGAGTGCAGTCTAAAATGACAGAAAAATATTCCATTGTTATTTGTAGAAATAATATCTGAACTCCCGCGTAGAGCTAGGCACTTGATAAAACTATTAAAATGTGATTTGGATGTTTCGTGAGAACTAAGCGTTTTGAAAGATTTTGGCACTTTGAAAACCTTCACCGCATAATTTTACACTCCGTTCATCACTAAATAGTTTACAGCAAAAACAGTAAACCTTATTTACACTACTTGAATAAACTAACCAGGTTCTTGGGACAATATCATCATTTGCAAGTTTTCTACTATAATACCTATTACTAAAGCTTCTTCCGCTTTCGTCTTTCCAATATGATTGTTGTTTCACTTGTTTCGGTCCATGTTCTATGATAATTTTACGAATTTTGTTACTAATATATTCGGGCCATGTTGCCGGATCGGCACATTAAAAACTGCTGGTCCTGGTGTCGGCGATTATATCATTTGTACTTGGGACTGACGCAGGAGATGATGGTCCTGCTTGAAGATCTGATCCAGACGGTTGTCGTTCCGGATGAAAAATATGTTCACCTGCAGATGTGTCTTGCACTACTTGATTCTTTTCGTCTTTTTTCAAAAATTTAAATAATTGGTTTCTTAAATGAGCTTTTTCTTCTTCTCTTACGGCTTTCCTTTTCGGTTGGCCGCCCCCGACAATTTCTTTTTGCATCCATTTTAAATAAAATTTAAACAACAAAACATAATAAGACAAGACATGCAAAATTTTTGAAAACCTGCTCAAACTACAAACATCAAAATAATCCGTGTTGTTTTTTAATAAATACGATATGTACTTAACACAACAGTAAGAAGAGTTCAGTAACACTACACTACTTTTATGAACTTGTGAGAATCTGTACATACGTCTGCATTCTTTATATTTGTGCTATCTTAGTTTGCTTGTGTTTGGATTATATTACATAATAATCACCCGCCACGAAATATAAACACACTTTAGTTCAAATGATGTTTTGTAGAAATCAGTCAGTTTCTATGAATCATTGAAAATATAAATGAATAAAAATGAACGCGAGAACTGCATTTTCAGTCAAACTGAACGTTGATGTTTGCATTCATTAAAAGTGAAATACAATTCTACTTTTGCTCATTTTTGATGATCATTATTAAAAAAAGATAACAGTTCAAATTTTATAACAAGTAAATATTTCATATAGAAGGTATTTAATTTCGTTTTCATTTCTGGTTTTTGGCGCTCCTTAAAGAAAAGCGCCCCGATGCGACGCATCGTTTGGTTATGCCTTGAGCCGGGCCTGATATGACGTGAACATGATTTCTACACAATATTGGTACTCCTGTTTAAATACGATAATTTTATCTGTTTCCTAGGAAAACGCAGTTGTACAATTCGCAGTGTCAGAAGGGAATTTCAAATATTACTTCATTTATTAAGGGTACGTTTTGGACTATCAGGTAGTTATGCTTCTCTGTAGATTTTGATAAGAATTGATAAATTTACAGTGAAATTATTAACAAAAATAAATAAAAAATTTTTGATCTAATGCCTTGTATCTTTTTCCACAGCATTATTTTATTAAGGCATATTGTGTCTTATAGTCATATTTTGGTCTAAATAACTCGCCCTTAACCTATGTCCCAATAGTTATGAATCACCCTGTATAATCAATGGTGTTACCAAAAATGGACCTTCGCAGTAAAAACTAACCAAGTGCATTTATTTGCTGCTAGGTACTGGTGGTATCCTTCTAGTTAACATTTTTAATTTTAAAAAAGGACATGTTAATTTGTAAACAATTTAAAATATTTTTAAAAATATATTTATATTAAAAAGGATAACGTTGACAGATTGATCAAGACCTCATGACTTCTCCCTTTTTTCTTTGCCAAATCAAAACTGAATTATTTATTGTACCAAAAAAATGAAGTTTAGAGTAAATACAGTAAATCATGCCTGACTAAATGCTTTTATACGATTGCGTATCTATAGTATATTTTGAGAAATTCTAATTAAAGACATAGCTATTGTTACATTCTTTCACGATGTCAACAGCAAGCTGTGGACAAAAGGTGTACTGCATTATGCTTTTTGAATAATGACGTTCTTAGACTACGCATTTATTTCGCCATTACATTAATGTAAAATATTCATTTGGCAAAAACTCAAATAATTCGCCGAAACAAAGTTCCCGTGATAAAATACAAATTCCTCAAAATAACTTTTCAGTTGGCAAAGCATTATAATTAATTACAAAATGCGTATGTTCTTGTCTTATAGAATATTAGATTAGGTGCTGTGTTTCACGGAAGAGATCGCAAAGTAATGACTTATAACAACGTTTCTTAACATAGTGTCTTATACGAGTTTCAAGCTTGGTTGCCCAACTATTCCGACGATCTGCAAAGGAAGTTGAAATATCAGACGTTGCGGCAAAAGGGTGTTTCATCGAGAACGGCGCAATATTCAAAAATGAATTTTGCAAGAGGAAACAATCAAAATTGGAAACTGTTTGTAAATGTATTTGGCAAAGTTCAAAAGATTTCATAAGTGCTTTGCTAGAGACGACATTGAAATATTATTAGCTTAAAGGATATTTACAACAAAATCGAAAGTTGCAATTTTATCTACGGCAATTTAGAGTTTTATAGTTTTTTTGAACAAAAAAAGGGTGGGGCTAAGTTAAAAATAGAAAATGTGTCGTGCGAAAATGTTACAAAATAATTATTGAGGTGTTAGGCGGACATTAAACATTAAGGAAGTGTAAAAAAATAAACCGAATAGCTGCGGAGGTTCGGTAGAATTAAAATAAGGTTTCGTAAAATGAGATATAATTTATAACGAAGCAGCCGTATCGTTTAATATTATTAGCTTAGTTTTGTAGGACGGTGTGGTTGCTAACAACGGTAACCTAATGGGCTCTGCATTAAAAACTGTTATTTATGAAAGAAATACGGTACATACAAGAAAAATCCAATTATATCTTAATATTTTACGGTACTCTTGGCAATTGTAAATGTAAGTGAGAATTATTTTACTTAAATTACAAAAAAAAGTATTTGATAAAAAAATTCATTTTTTAATTTTTGCGACAGCGAAGGTCAAAATTTTTCCTTTCTTTGTGTGAAATTTTAAGCGCCGTTTCTACCTATAAATATATTTTACAGACTCAACACAATGCCAATAAACCGACTATGTGGGTGGGTATTTTTGATTTTTAAATATATAATGTATTTATATACATAGATTAGATGTGTTAAAATGAATTTGCATATATTCAGATTAAAATAATTTTTAATTTAAGGAGAAACGCTATGAAAATATATAAAAGTTATTCAGTATTTACATTTAAATCCCCAAACACAAAATTCTAAGTAATAATAATAATGTTTTTCATTTTATTTTCCATTCTATTAATATAAATATTTTTTTTCAAAATAAACTCGAGTTGGTTCAGTAAGTTTGGCCTCTTCATAACAGCCTTTAAAAACTAGATTTTTTCAAAATCAGTTTTGACTATTGTTTTAAATTCCTCAGCGGCTATAATTTAAAAATAATTTTAATTATACAGAGTGTCCCAGTTTTATAGACCACTTGACAACTTTGACATTTTAAATGGAAACATATATTTTTTTATTCTGAATCTGTATGAAAAAGTATATGGAGACTCTGTGTATACAAGTTTTTCTCAAAAAGTCATTTAAAAAAATGAAGTAATGGTTATGATATCCTGGGTGGGTCAACGCCGACGAAACTGAACCAATTGCAGCCACATCGATAATTAAAAAAAAAAACTCAGACTCGTCAATTTTATTTCTGAGGGGGACATCTTTTCAGCCTGTCGGCATTCCAGTATTGCCTCTGGTTTGAACGGAAATGACGTCACATCAAACTTTTTAAATGTTCTTTGTGCAAAATCGGATAGACAACAAAAATGCTTTTGAAAAACCTCACATGTTGCCATATAGTTTCATTTGGCCGTTCGGTTAGAACAGTGGTTCTCAAAGTATTTAAATTAAACTAAATAAATAACTAAAACCGATATAAAAAAATTAACATTGGTTCTTTGTTACAAATGTATTTTTTTATATTTCTATTTTATTTACTTCTATGGTTTATTCTTAGAATTGCAGTACGCTTTATTTTCATACTCTTTTAGAACTCCCACCTAAATGTGTCTATTTAACTAACCTTGAAACTACCAACTTGTCCTATGCACTTGTCTCAGTTACTCGTAAGTGGCGACACGTAAATACTAGGAAAAAATTACTACTTCTTCTCTTGAATGCAGTTGGTAAGTAGTTATTTTTATTATTATTATTTTGTTATTGTTGTGATTGTGACAAAAACGAAAAAGCATCACATACAATTTTTTTTCGTTACAGCAAGAAAAAGTAAATTATTAACTGCTACTTCAATTATATAATAAAATATTGACGACATTGACGTTAATTATGTTGCTCAATATCATGAACAATTTTTCATTAAAAAAAGAAAATGTGATGATTCAAATGGTCAAGAAGTAGCAAATCTAAGGAATCAATTAGCAGTCGTAAATCATCAAAAGTTGAGAGCTCTAATAGTGAAGTTTTGATTATTTTTAACGTTGAACAACAAACAAGCACTATTGAATCACCAAAAACAGAAACAATAAGTACTCGTAAAAATGTTGTATTAAAAAAAATGTAAAAACTCGCTTATATCATGACAGTTACCTAAAAATGGGATTTACCTGGTGTGGTGATAAATTAATTCCCAGACCTAAATGTATTGTGTGCAGATTGATTTTATCAAATGAAGCTATGGTTCCTAGTAAACTAATGCGACACTTCTCCACAAACTCGATCACTTGTCTAAGAAACCTCTTGAATATTTCAAATATCTTATAAAATTACAAGAAAAACAAAGTAAGATTTAAAAAAAAATATATACAATTGCTGACCGTGTTCAAGAGGCCAGTTATTTAGTCGCCGAAATAATCGCGAAAGAAATGAAGCCTCATACTGTTGGCGAAACTTTGATTCGGCCGGTCTGTACTGCAATTGTGAGAAAAATTTTTGGTGCTGAAGCAGAAGAAGAAATAAAAAAGATTCCTTTGTCAAATGACACTATCAGTAGACGTATTAGTGATCTATCACAAGATATTGACTTTACTCGATTTATTGAAATTTTGGAAGAATTTTTATGCTGCAAAGAATTCGAAAAAACTACAACCGGAAAAGATGTTTTTGATATGATGAACACATATTTTAATATTAACGATCTGTCTTGGAAATCTTGCGTAGGTGTATGCACAGATAGTGCCCCTTCAATGATTGGCACTATAAAAGGATTTGCTTCATACGCTAAAAAGGAAAACAAAAATATTGTAACAACTCACTGCTTCATTCACCGTGAATCATTGGTAGCAAAGACAATAGGCCTTGAACTCAAAACAGTATTAGAAGAAATAATTCAAATGGTTAATTATATCAAAGCTAGACCATTAAAATCACGTATATTTGTAAAATTATGTGAAAAGATGCAATCTGATCACAATAACCTGCTTCTTCAAACCGAAGTGAGATGGCTTTTGAAAGGTCGCGTATTAAACCATGTTTTTGAACTTAAAGAAGAAATATTAATATTTTTTCAACATGAAAAAAACAGAATTTTTGTGTATTATTACAAAATGATTCTTGGTGTTCCAAACTAGCTTATTTAACTGACATGTTTGATCACTTGAACAAATTAAACTCAAGCATGCAAGGAAGAAATGAAAAATTTTAACATCTGTAGATAAAATTAAAGCTTTTAAAGATAAAATAAAAATGTGGCAGATAAAAGTAATGCTAATAACGTAGAAATGTTTGTTCAAGTTGCCAAAGGAAAATATAATAATACAGATTTGCAAAAACTTATTTACAGTTATTTAACGTCGTTAGAAGAAAAAGTTAACCATTATTTCCCTGACGGATTCGTAATCCTTTTGTAGAGACTACATCAGAAAAAGTGAGTTTAGTCTTTCAGAAGCCGAAGCATTAATTAATAATAGTAATAATAATAATATTTAATTACAGGAAAATCCCAAAATTTATAAAAACAAAAATAAATGAAAGTATACAACTGTAAAAACAAATTTAACATTTCGAATAGAAATAAAACAATGATTTAAATACAAAATAAACAATAAAATGAATAATAAAAGTAATTAAGGAGAGAAAAACGAGAAAGAGAAAGAAAAAATAATATTAACTAAAAATATAAGAAAAACAAAGTGAACACAAAATGTAAATTAAATTATTTAATAATATTATAAGCTTAACTGGTGAATAATTGTTCTTATAAAAAGATGCATCAATTTTTCATAACTCTTTTTTGAAGAAAGTTTTAAAGTTTAAGGTTTTGGTAGAACTGATTTGTGTTTCGCAGATATCTTGCTGGAACATTGATTTTAATTAGTTGTAAAAGAAATGGACAACTTAAAATACCATTAACTAACTTATAAAGAAACATCTGGTCGAGAAACATCCTACGAGAACTTACAGTGATAATGCCAAGAAATGAAAGAAGTTGAAGATAATTTAATGCCTTATTGCGAATGATCTTTATGTGTTCATTAAATTTTAAATTATGAGTAAAAATTATCCCTAAGTCTGTAACAGTGTTTGAGCGATCTAAAAGTTTATCATTTATTTTATAGAAAAATGTAACAGGATTTATGTATATGATAAAAAGAAATTGTTACGCATTTATTTAAGTTTAAATGCATAAAATTTGATGAACACCATACGTAAAAACGATTTAAATCTTCTTGAAGTAAGAGACAGTCGTCAGATGATTTAATAATTTTAAACATTTTGACATCATCAGCATCATTGACATCCGTAACGATCGCACGTTAAGATTTAAGCATTCAGAATTGAGTCTGAATTCATTTTGGATAACGATTATGAAAGAATATCCCAAAATAAGCTGCAAAGCTCTTAATATTTTATTGCAGTTTTCCACATCGTATCCCTTTGAAGTGGCATTCTCTGCACTCGTGAATATTAAAACCAAGAAAAGAGAAAGACTAAAAGCCCTTGAAAATGAGATGAGGGTATGTCTTTCAAAAACACGACCTAATATCAAGGAAATATGCAAACATCATCAGGCGCATACTTCACATTAACTTCACATTTTATCATAATTATATTTTTAATGTTTTTGTTTGGAAATAAACTTACTTTAAAAAACTTTTTTCTCCAAAGACTTCTAATGCTTTATAATTATATCTTTACGATCCGTAAAAAAGGAAAAAAATAATAGGGGTGCCGTGAATTTTGTTTGATAACACCTGACAAAAAAGTATGAGAAATACTGGGTTAGAACAATCGTACAAAAACCCTTAGCAGACCCTCATATGGTTTCGCGGATTTGTCATTTAAAAAAACAAAACATATTGCAGTAACAATTTAATAATGCAATTGAAAGAATTGAAAAGATGTCCCCATCAAAATAATTTGATGGGTCTGAGTTTTTTTTTTAATTATTGATGTGGCTGCAATTGGCTCTGTTTTGTTGGCGTTGGCCCACGTTGTAGTTACTACCAAATGCAAAGGTTATGGGTTTAATTACCGTGCACCATTGTGTCCTAGAATTAGGTCAGCCTTAAGTCTAAAATCCATTTTATACTATTGCATCAACTAAAAATGTCGTTCCTATGTTATGAATTGATCACAAATCCTAGGTCCTCAATTTATACGACTTTATGTATTTTTATAGATGAAAGTTGGTGTGTTGCTCATGCACAATCAATTTATGCGTCCCTTATCATAATTTAAATGATTCAACCAACAGAAAAACACCAAAAACTGCACCAAAAACTTTACTCGGACACGTGTTTCAACAGCTAAGCATCATCAGCGATACCGATACTAAAATTAAAAACAACGGGAAGCTTATATTTTTTCGGTTATTAATACATACAAAAGATGTTAATTTTTTACCGGGTAATTTTTTTGACAAAAACCTTTTTTCTATGGAAATTATTCGAAAATTAAGACCATGGTAAAATCATGAAACGAAGTGAAGCAATTTTTCTCATGTCGCCTAATTCGTCAATAATTTTCTAATGGAAAAAAGATTTGAATCCCAAAAAACTACCCGAGTAAAATTAACCTCGCCTGTATTACAGACGATTAATATATTAATATTATTAAAGACTATTACTATTACTACAATTGAAAACATTATTGTTTAATTTAAATAAAACATGCAATTTCGCATAATTTTTAGGTTGACAGAACAGTTATTCTGTCAAGCAAAGTTAATTTTTTTCACCTAGAAAGCTATTTTTGTCACTATAAAAGATTCCCATTGGTCCATTTTTTTTAAAAAATTGATTTGATTGGTTAATATTGTAGAATATATTAATCAAAATAAATATCAACAAGAGTTTAATAAAAAAAACATTCAGTTTTCTTGATTATACTGTGGAACTCATTAAAAATAAGTTAATAAGTACTTATTTTTTAAAATTAAATCATTCTATAAAACACTATAAGAAATACGTTAAATAATTAAGAAATTGTAAGACTTTTTCTTAAATTCACCCAATGAATGAATATTTTTTGTTTAATTAACAATACTATTTACCCAATTAAGTTTTTTTTAAACATTATAATTTGTATAGTATATAATCATACTTATCACATCAACTACAATATCTAAAAATAAAGCTGCTTCAACCTGAAAATATTATTTTTTTCAGTTAAGATTTACTATTTATGTGAAAGCAATGTCTATGTCAACAAAAGTCAACAACGTACAAAAGAACAACTTAAGTCAATTTGACTTCAAAAAATTCTTCCATAATGGAAACAAACGGATAAATCACTACCAATGCGAGATAAGCTCCATCTAGTATAAAGTAGTTGAACGATATTTTTATGTTGCCAATAGTTATACGAGTTAAAATGGATCCTAGATAAAACAGCTTTTTTTGTATCCTCGTGCAATTATGGCAAACTTAGATAAAATACATCCTAGGATAGATTTGTACAACCGGGAATATATTATGTTGTATGAATAATATTTAGTGCTACCAACTTACCTATATTGATTTTGTAACAGTTGTCAGAGAGGTAAAGTGCTATTTTCATTACTAGTAGTGTATCAGAATTAATAGAAATCTGTATTATCGATTTATTTCATCTTAATTAATAGTAACATATCTTTACGTATTTAAAGCTAATTCGGGTTTAATTTATACATATTATTGAGCATTGGTCGAATAGAACTTTTTTTTCTTTCAGATGTTTCGTTTGCTGCTGCGGCAAACATCTTCAGTGGCGTTTTTCGCCTGGATAAAGCTTCTTTCCAAAATGGGCAAAACGTAACGTGTGGAACAAAAAATGTTTTCAATTCATTCTCGTATAAATCGTAGTTCTTTTCAGTCATGGTTCTTTAAACACTCACTTTGCTCACGTTTAATAATGAACAATTTAGGTGTAATTAAGCCAATTTAACCAAAAACTATTATTTTGTATACTAAAATACACTTATTTCTCAAACTACACAATTAAAAGTAACAGAAAAAGCATCAGTCAGTGAATTAAAATGAGTTCTACGACTACACCACTGAAGGTGGTTAAGTACCTAATATGGAATATTCCGGGGTCCCTATTTTGCAGTATTCCAAATTAGGTACAATCCTTTTTTTTTAATTTGAATAAATTACCAAATCCATTTTCCAAAGATAATTAAAGCGCTTTTTATGTAACTACCTAACATCATTTTAAATGAATAAATAAATAATTGTACCCCTTTGTTAACGACATCTCGTGTATGAAGAACCCATAAACATAATAAATTTGTGTGGTAAGTTCAATTAAGCCTGAAGAAGTGCTCACCTTGTGCACGAAACGTTGCCATAAATTACAACAGGATTGTGTTTGCCCCTCCTATAAGAAGGTAACTACTTTAGGATAATAAATTTGGCTTATACACGGTGGCCAGAAAAATACGGACAAACGCCAGGTAGAACGATTCTTTGTTCAATTCTGAGGCGATAATCTTAATCCAAAAAAGTTATGCGATCCTTCCTTAAGACCATCAAACCTTAAGATGTACGGCTAAAATTGATCAAAATTCGTCAAATTTATCTATGTAAAATCATTGTGGTGAAATTTAGAAATGGAATTATCTCAAATACATCGATGTAACTAATCGATTAATCTTTGTTTAATTCTGTTGGGTCTCAAATTCAGTGGAATATTATCCAGTACTTCTTCTAAAACGTTAACGTACTCAATTCCATTTAGACGATTTGGAAGAAATATTGGTCCAACAACTCGGAGATTTAAAATCCCCAGCCAAACATTTACCGAAAATCTTCTCTGATGTCCAATTTCCTTACTGCCTTGGGATTTTCGTCCGCCCAAAAATGAAAATTATGGCTATTAAAGACGCCATCTCTCGTAAACAAGCATTCGTCGCTCCAGAGAATATGCAATAAAAGTTCGGCTCTTCTTGAATTCTTTGTAAAATAATGGTCTCGTGCGCCTTAAGGAAGGATCGCATAACTTTTGGATTAAGATTATCGCCTCAGAATTGAACAAAGGATCGTTCTACCTGGCGTTTGTCCGTATTTTTCTGGCCACCGTGTATAATTTATAAATCGACTAGTGATAAATCGGCCCCTAGGTGCCGCACAAATGTATCAATTAAGCCAATTTATTAAACAAAAATCATGTTAATAAATAAAGTTAGAACAAAATGAGTTTATTTTAATTCGGGTTTCGATGTAATAAGCAATGTTAACAATTTCCCTTTATGCGAGTTGCCTATCCTACCAATGCAACAACCGGCCGAGATTAAAACGTGAACAGATCGAGGCAAGAAGCATTTTTATAATATGTATGGATTGTATTTGCCAATAAAGTTAACATTTTTCATTAGTAATTTTGCAATCTTACTAACTATCTGTTGTTTTACTATTTACGTGTTAGTTTCGTCGTACACAAAATGCCTTAACGACACAATGATACAATAGTCAGACTTCTTTCAGACTAGAATCTGGCTTGGTTGAAAAGTTAATTATCTGACTTTTAGTACTCATCCTTAAACGTTTGTTTGTTTGTTACAAGTTTCTCGCCGTGATGAAGCCCCTTTACAATAGGTGGAAACGTTGGCAACTACGGTTACCATTTGGACACGGATGAATCCCGGAAGACGTTTTTGTTTTAACAGTACAATGTTTATGTTACTTTATGTCTTTGCCCATTTAACATATATGATATACAGTGACCGGCAAAGAGTTTGCATCAAATGGGAAAAATTTTTGTAATTGAGATATCCAAAAATTTCTTTTGGCAAATGAATTTAGCATATTAAATGACAAAAAAAAGCACTTTGACAAATGTCATGTGACCACTGCCATGGCGGCAAATTAAAAAAATATCCCTTAAATATGTAAAAAGTGAGGTTAGATGACAAGATATTGAAAAATGCACAAGAAAAAAGTTGTTCAGAATTAGATTATACGTCTATGTGCAAATTTTCAAAAGAAAATAACGACTTTTCAAAAATATCAGTTTTTCGGCATTTTTTCCGGAATTGTTTTCTATGAGCTTATTATCCAGGTAATATGGTAAAAAATTATTTAAATTGGGTTTAGAATGGAAGAATTGATCATTTTAGGACTATTTTAAAATAATTCTAAATTTGTAATTTTAATCTTTTGTTTTCTGTAAGCCAAAGTTTTTTGTTCTTTACCGTCCATTGGTAGACTAATAAATAAAAATTACTGGATTGTAAAGTTTATTTGTTTGTTTTACTGTGTTTTATGCAAATCAAACGCAAAAAATTTTGTTTTCTCAATATTTCCGGAAAAAATGCCGGAAAACTAATATTTTGAAAAGTTGTTATTTTCTTTTGAAAATTTGCACATGACGTATAATCTAATTCTGAACAACTTTTCTCTTAGGCATTTTTCAATATCTTGTCATCTAACCTCACTTTTACATATTTAAGGGATATTTTTTAATTTGCCGCAATGACAGTGGTCACATGACATATGTCAAAGTGCTTTTTTGGCATTCGATATGCTGAATTCATTTGCCAAAAGAAATTTTCGGACATCTAAATTACAAAAATTATTCCCATTTGATGCAAATTCTTTGCCGGTCACTGTATATTGGTATAGTTGATATTTGTGATATATGATATTTATGAGTATAATTGAGTATGCTTCTTGGTGGAGGTGGAGTGAACAAAAAACAACTCAGTAGGTTGCAATTGCCGACGTTTCGTCTAACATTGTGTGAAGTCCACACAAGGTTTTCTAAAAGCAACAACAACTTCAAAATTGTTTGGATGAAAACTCACCTACATTTGTTAGCCTTCTTAAATAATAAACACCAAATTTAAATAAATGGCCGTCAACGATTTATTAATTGAATGAGTAATAATGTCATTTTTGAACGTTCTAACAATATCATTATTGGAAATCACTTTTATTCAATTTTAAAAATTCTCTGTTAGCTAATAACATAAAATCATTGACCTTAATAATGCAATTTCAATCGTTGTATTTATAGTATATAATTTACAAACTTATTTTTATCAATTACCTCGAAAATTTCATTAACAACAACAATGGAAACGAGTATTTACACACTTGCACGTTTGTTGTAAAAAACCATTGCCAGAACCCTGCAATAACTCAAAGCACTGTTTAAAAAAACATGTATTCTTAACCATGCATTTACTTTTTAATTTATTATATTTTGCTGTAGGTAATAAAAGTTATAAATATTTTTTTTAATTTAACCCTTTTTAATCGCACTATATATTAAGTAAAAATAGAAATGATTGATGGTTACCAAAGACTTAGAACATTGACTCTCAAAGGTTGCCTAATTTATAATTGCTTTTAACATACTCATACAACAAAAATTTTCTAGGAAAGTCTATTGTTACTAGTTTATTTGAAATCGTGAGGAAATTATTTATATACTATAAAACATAATAATGGAGAATACATTAATACGAGTATATTCCCATTAATACAATTGCTTATGGCAACAAAATGTGAGTGTTTTCATATTTATAAACGGATGAAATTAAATTAATATTTCCGTGCATTAATGTTAATTCATCTTAAGTATCGGAAGAAAGCGGAACGTTTTCTAACTTTTACGGACTAATTTAATGTTGCAATTAATTTTGTTAATGTTGTCCGATTTATCTTCGCAAATATACGTTTTTTTCTTTTTAAATTTATCATGTATACGAATCACAGAATTGTTTTGACGTAATGGAAAGTTGTTGTTTACTGTGTATATGAGCTCTGAATTTTCCAAAGTTAAATTTAGTTTTCTTATATGCGGTCGTGATTTATAAAATAACAGTGTTCTTTGTACCAAATCTTGTTTGTTTTAAAAGTATAAGGTATTTTTTTTGGTTTTGTCGAACTTAATAGGATCTGTTGAGTAAATGTACCATGAACTGCTAAAAGTTATAATTTTGTAAAGGTCATGAGCTTGAATTTTTCTTGGCAATTTTAAGTAATTTGCATTTGTGGGTTACATAATAAATATATTTTGTGTATTTGATTTATTAAATTATATGTGAACGTAATGTACAGCTTTGGCACAGATATTTTAATACACTTAATGGTTTTTGTTTGTTTTTTTTAAATATTGCTTCTTTGTGTGGTATATAAAAATAACTAATAATTAATAATTAAAATTTTAATTTTTTTACAATCTAAGTAACTATAAAAATACTCTATGAACCAGTTAGTAACACCGGTGACACTAGATACATATAAAGTTTCAATTTAATTACACGTCAAAAACTTCAAAATATGTTCGAAATACATTCAAATTTTATTCTTTTTGTATGTAACACTAAATAGCCCATGACCTTGCATCGTGTAATTTTATAGAAACCACGAGTTTTGTCACTAGTTACCTAAATATACATTGCAACATTACTTTTTTTATAGTTACATAGGGTGTGAACAGTAAATTCCGCATCTTATGTGATTTTTTTATTAAGAACTTTCTTTAAAATTTGTCTTGGGTATCAATTTGTGCTGCGATCCAGACTAAAATTGATTAAAAAAGTAGTAGTCTTGTGATATAGGGGAAAGGCTCCCAGTTAGGTATTTTCAAAGTATAATATTGGAGTAAAAGCGAGAGGAAAATTAAATATAACTAACATACACTAGAATATGTCTATTATTATTGATAACTACACATAATTTTGCTAAAATGCAACATAGAATACCGAAAAAACGTGAAACAAAAAATGCTTACATTGAGCGTACCACAAAATGTGGCTTCCAGTACCGAACACGCACTTTAAGCTAATTGTTTTGTCATGCTTTCCGTATTTTTGGGAAGTGACATTGCATATCTTGTTATACCATGTAACTACTTGTACAGTAATAAAGAACACTATCTTCTAATACAAAACTCACAAAAAAACTTCGCTTTTAATAATACAAATTAAGTACTGTGAAAACCTAAAGTCTAAACAACACAACAGTCAAATAGTCAGAAATTGTAAAAATCATCATCAATTGTTGGGCGCACAAAAATCACATTTAAAAAATGTTATGTCGTCTTGCGCAGTACAGTCGACATGGGCCCAACCTTTGCACGACATGCACTGCACCCATTCCTCATCAAATGTTTCTAAGCAGATTATGCATTCTGTAAGGTCAGTTTGAGACGTTTGAGATTTGGGACTATCAATAGGACGTTTCTTTTTGTTCTTTGTATTTTGTTCTTCATCAGCATGCAACACTCTTTTTGCACTTTTTCCTGCTCTGTCCTTCTTTTCTTAGCGAGTTCTAGCTTTCTCTTCTAACATGTTCTTGTATGGCGTGGAGGTTAAAATTTCGCTTTTTCACTTCTTCCCTTTCTCACTGCTATTCTCTTTCGTGTCTCATCAGGGAGCTGGAGAGATTTGTTCCACTATTTTTGAAATTCAGCTGACGTTGTCGAGCCTACTGTACGACGTGTAGGCGTAGCTGAAGAGTGAAAATTTGAGTTTGTTCAGCAGTCTTGATTGGTTGAGAGGCAGGCAAAGGTCTAACTCCTGAAGGGCCAGGAAGAACAGGATCTGGAATTCTGAGTCTTCCAACTGTATCTGCAGGTGTTGCATAGTGGGCTGCGAGGAAGTCCAAATCCATGAAAATGTCTTTTTGCACAGGAAATAGTCCCGTGCAGCGAAAACCTGATCTTGCAAGCTCCATTCGGCATATGGACGTAAAAGCAATGTTCACTAATCCGGCAATGTCTCGCACTGCTATTTTAAGGAAATGATATTTTCGCATCCACACTCTGCAAGCGTTATTGTATGCAGCCTTGAATGGTTTCATTACGGTGCGGTCGAGGGGCTGCATTTTGTGTGTGGTGTGTGGTGGAAGACTAATCATGTGCACATTGTGTTCCTTGGCATACACAATCACTTGAAAATCTTTATGGGTACTGTGACCATCTAACACTAAAGAGCTGGACTCTCCTTGGTTGGGTTGACTCGTGCAACAAACATCTTAAGCCAGGTCAGAAAACTACTAGTAGTAATCCACCCACTTTCTTCAGCAACAAAGCAGCTACCCTCAGGAGCATCTTTTTTTAATTCCTCAATCATTTTCTTCCTTGGAAAGACAAACAACGGAGGAAGGAATAGATCACCAGTAGCATTGATTGACAGCAGAATGGTAATGTTCTTTCCTCTTTCGCCTGATGTTATTTTGCTAACTTGTTTTTCCTTTTGCGACAAAACCTTAATTGCATTATCATGAACTACTGATATGCCCGTCTCGTCGCAATTAAAGATTTTGGAAGGTGCAAAATTGTATTTGGACATCAACTCTTCATATTTAGAGAAAAATAGATCTACCTGTGCTTTGTTGAAACCCACAGCTCTCTGGATGCTTGTGGATTGAGGAGTACGCAAAGAAAATTCAGGATGACGGGCCATAAATTCATAATAGAATTTTTTCCCGGCTTCCCGTTTGTTAACGTTGAATTGATGGGGATCCCTAACATGGTCAGCTAGCGCAAAAACAAAAACTCTTTTCGGTTCATTGCCATCATTCTATTATCGAGATCTTTGAGATGAGTTACAATTTGGGACTCTAACTCCTTTGAAAATGTTTTCGTAAAACGACCCATTTGGGGATTCATGTTAATTAATTTCCCACTCCGTATATTTCTTATTCTGTCGCCTAATGTACTTTTTGGCACCAAAAATTGCAATGCTGCTTCTCGTACAGACATATGATTTTCGATAACCCTTTTAATTGCCTCTTTCATATTATTTTCTGACCACTTTCCTCTTTTGTTCTCTTCAGCCATCTCGACAACGCAGACGTAAACTGAAAACTACTCTTAATTAGTATTTTGGTTCTTATTTTGTTAGTTTTTGTTTTGTCCGATACTGGGATAACCATTACTGTCCGAAACCGGGCACCTCACACCTGCTTATAAATTCGCATGTGTTGCAAGTGTAGGAATTTTGATCAGAAGTTATTTAGGTGATATTTATTTGCTATGAAGTAAAAGACAAGATAGCTATAAAGAAATATATTTTTACTCACCATACAACGTAATACACAGGATGAAACTTAACAAACAACAGTGCCACACCACTAAACATACACACTTTCAACTGTAACAGCTGACTCACTGATGCTACAACCATAAGATTGCATATAGTTGCTTACCTAACAAAGTAGTTTATACAACAAAGTGTAAGCGTGTGCCATCTAGCATCCATTAGCATAAACACACTTTGTCCGGTACTGGGAGACGTCCGGTACTGGGAGCCTTTCCCCTACATTTCCTATTCAATTTAAATTTTTTTCTCTAAAACACATTCAATAGTGTTACTCACTATACTCAAAAAATTATTGGAAAAAGTTTTTCTAAAAGAAACTTCTTGCCTATATGTAAAATTTCAGGTGTATAAGAAAATTTTCATTTCTGTGGATTTTTGCAAATTGTAAAATAAAATTTAATTCGGCTTAGATCAAACTTCTTAGTTTTTATAATATTTTATTCGAAGTACATTTTCTTTAAAATGACAAACTTAAATTTGCCTTGTTACAGAATCTTTGGTTAATGGGCAATTAAAAAAATCGTTGCATCGGTTTAAGAGCTCTTTAATCGGTTACACACATAATACGTCATACAAAAAAATATATCAGTAGCAATACAGAAGGTCGTGCTATAATTATAAATTAATGAAAGACACAGCAAACAGGCAATAGACATAACTTGATAGCCGTTGCTATTGAGTGAGACGGGTACTTATCTTCCTTGAGCGTTGAACTATCCGCTAGCTACGCACACAGAGAATGTGAATTCAAATGTAACAATGAGTAAATTAATTATAAGCGCCACCTTGACTTAAAACGTACTTCATCAAAGCAGTCAAGGTTATTTTGATAGTAATACGAAAAAACAGGATAAGAAACCGTCGAGTACAAGTAATTGGTCTAGCGACACACAATTCTTCGACATTAACATATAGTTACCTGTGGACAAGTTACTTAACTAGGATCACCTACACGTATCGTTTATTAAGGCGTCCTTTTGGAATTCGACATCAATAGTTCCCAGTTATAGTTAAGAAATGGTTTGGTACTGGTAATTTAATTGTTCGGATACACACGCTAAAATTGAAATAGCTGCAAAACAAAGCACTGATGGTGATGTAGGTCGGCTGCACCGTATTGAAGAAAAGCCCTTTTTGGTGTTAAGACAAGGCACCCCAAATGATAGAACTCTACTCGGCACCTCCTAACAGCATAGGTTTATTTTCACATATCACTTCCTCGAGTACAAGTAAAGGTCGAGAGGTTAATCCTTCCAATTATAACAGAATATAGCAGTAACGGTTTCAGAAAACAACCTACAATTTCTAGACGAAATCAAATCTCAGCAGACATCAAGCAAAGTAATCCCAGAAAATACGAACGGACAAAAAAATTGTAATAATTAGAGAAACCCAATGCAGTGACTACTTACCACGCGGTGAAATATAGGTCAGTAATATTTAAAATGACGTTAGGATCCATATTGTTGTATTATTGTGATTCATTAAGGATAACGACCGGCCGTATCTAGGAAACCGCACGTTCCACAACATGGAAAAAAATTTCTTATAACAAACTCGACCCATAAAAAGGGTTTTAAAGTATTTTTAAGTTCGTAGTTTTCCTCTAGATAGCACAATCTATAACTTACAAAATATAATTGAGTTTATTACAAAATTTATCCTAATAAAATTATTTTGACGCGTTCTTACTTGTAGCTTTGTTCTCAAAACAAATTAAGTAACATAATTTCTCTTAAAACTTACAGGGTGACTCAACACTGATCAAAATTGAAAAAAATGCCAATATCTGAGTTTTTAAATGGAGTTTAAGTTTATAAAAATCGGTTCACACATGTGGAAGTTACAGTGTTATTTCTCTCAACAGAAGTAACATTCCCCACCACTTAACAATAGGTAATATAGAAGAATGACTTAAACAAAAGTTTTAAAGTAAAAACAGTAGTTTCTAATGCGGATATTTTTTACTAACTTTAATTAGGATATATTTTGTAAAAAACTAATTATATTTTGTAAATTATAGATTGCGCCATCTAGAGAAAAACTACGAACTTAAAATTATTTTATTTTAGATATTTTAGAAATTATTTACATTAAAACCACAAATCCTAAAATTATTCTTAACGGTCAAACCAAATTTGAAGATCTGATATTTAAATATAATGATACTTTAATTTAATTTAATTGCTAACCGTTGAACCAAATTCAGAAATTTTACAACAATAATTGTAGTTAAGATATTTTATGTTAATTTCATTATTTATAATTAAATGTCATATTAATGTTATATTTTAAATAGTATAATCTGACGATGACTCTAAAGCTTGTAGAGTCGAAACTATAGTTATTATTATATTAATAAATTATATAAGTATTATTTATTGCAGCAGTTGTTATTTTATGTATATATATATATATATATATATAACGATAAGTTTTTCGACATCTAGTGTCGACTCGTGAAAGCGTTCACTTATGTAAATGTAAGCAACTTTGCCGACAGGTATGTAAAGCAGTTACATAGTCGATTCTTTAATAATTATAGCCAACATAACAGTTGGCAAGTATAAAAATTTCGAATCGCCTGCAGTAAAGTACGCAAGAGGTTGTACAATAGCAAACAAACACTGAGAATCACCCGACAGCTGTTTCGTCATTTTGGGACTCTTCAGGAGTGAGAGAACTCGAGTGTAAGTTCACTATTGTACAAACGCCCTACTGGAGGGATCAGAATATTTAAACGATAAGTTTTTCGACATCTACTGTCGACTCGTGAGAGCGTTCACGTACGTAAATGTAAGCAACTTTTGCCGACAGGTATGTAAAGCAGTTACATAGTCGATCCTTCAATAAGTATAGCCAACACTGAGAATCACCCGACAGCTGTTTCGTCCTTTTGGGACTCATCGGGAGTGAGAGGACTTGAGTGTAAGTTCAGTATTGTACAAACGCGCGCTGTCGACTATATGCCCTACTGGAGGGATCATAATATTTAAACGTTTAAATATATGTATATATATATATATATATATATATATATATATATAAAACGATAAGTCGACTCGTGAAAGCGTTCACGTACGTAAATGTAAGCAACTTTGCCGACAGGTATGAAAAGCACTTACGCAAAGTTGCTTACATTTACGTACGTGAACGCTTTCACGAGTCGACACTAAATGTCGAAAAACTTATCGTTTAAATATTGTGATCCCTCCAGTACGGCATATAGTCGACAGCACGCGTTTGTACAATAGTGAACACACTCGAGTTCTCTCACTCCTGAAGAGTCCCAAAAGAACGAAACAGCTGTCGGGTGATTCTCAGTGTTTGTTTGCTTTTGTACAACCTCTTGCGTACTTTACTGCAAGCGAT
Organism: Abscondita cerata; assembly: GCA_030710515.1. Taxonomy (NCBI): domain Eukaryota; kingdom Metazoa; phylum Arthropoda; class Insecta; order Coleoptera; family Lampyridae; genus Abscondita; species Abscondita cerata. The sequence continues at coordinate 112,270 of JALBCR010001461.1, read as the reverse complement.
TCGAAATTTTTACACTTGCCAACTGTTATGTTGGCTATAATTATTGAAGAATCGACTATGTAACTGCTTTACATACCTGTTGGCAAAGTTGCTTATATATATAGGTCAGTAAGCTCACCTGCAAACATTCATCCTAAAGAACATTCCGGTTTATTTCTCATTACATATCCGGTGTAATTTACGTTTCACAACAAGCGGATGGTTATAACAACTTCGGATTAATCCATCACTTGTGTTTAGAATTCCCTTTCGCCTTTTATTTACAAAACACGACTGTCCTCGTAGCCAGTCCAACACAAAAAGAAAGAACGTAAAACGAGCGCAATTGGATTTAGACGTTGACATTGTCTTATTAAACTCGCAGTGAAAGTAGACAGGACCGTAATAAGCAAAGTAACACGTATGCAGGCAAATTTTAACGTTAGAAAAGTAAAAGCTAGTAAACGTGAATTTTTATTGTAACAGCCTTTTTCTACAAAATTCAAGTTAATTCCATAAAATAAGTATTTTTGAAATGTAGGTTGTACCTAAAAATAATTCACATTATTATTATGACAATAGTTTAATTGAAAAGTTTCTAATTTTCAAATAAAAAAAATAATTGTTCTACCTTGTAATTTTGAATAACAACAAACTACTTAATATTATTTAAATTATAACTCCTCAATTTAATTAACCTTCTAGCCGGGTGAGAGTTTATTTATATTTCAATGGTTTTTATATTATTATTCTGGATTCAAACGGTGACAAGTGCAAGTTTATTTTGATACCTCTTCTTCTTTTTAGATACCTTGAATAAGCCTACACATGATATGCACAACGTCGGCGAAATAAAGTACTAGGTTTTAATGAACTTCTAAATAAATATTTAAAATGTTTTTAAATAATTAAATCTAGTGAAAGATACCATTAATATTATTGAATTTCTAAATTCCTACACTCACTCCTGCTAGAAGACCCAATTAAATCAAGAACCACTAAAAACACTTTAGTGTCAATATTAAATTAATTAACATTTAAAAACTTAAAATCACATTTCAGTGTGCCTTCCATTGCGTTCACTACACAAAATTGTATACGTCTTTAACGGGGTTGGTGACATATTAAAGGCCGTTAAGAAGTCTTTTCTTCCGTAAGTCAACTAAGATTGTACTTTTGTATTATTTTAATTTTCACCATTTATATGGTTTTAATATAGTGTGTTCTTCAACACCTTCTTATTATAAATTTAAGTCAATATTGTTTGAAGCCACGTGTTAAATTAAATTTCCCTGTACCAATGTACGTTTTAATTTAAGTTTGTTACGTTTACTACTCTGAAGATGGCTGTTTGGTCAATCAGCCGAAACTAGTTAGTCCTTAGTCCTTAATTATTAAAATTTAAATAAATTTTAGTATTAGTACAGACTTCAAGCCGTAATTCTTTTTACCTTTCATTAAACAATTTGCATCTTACTAGAAGCACAAATATCAAATAAAGCTCTTAATAAAGAAGTGCAAATGTTGTGACACTAGTTTTTCAGTTGAAGATGTGTCTCACATTAACTGAACTTTAAAAGAAAAATTCTGATCTAGTAGCCACACCGATGATGGGTTTATCAGTTATCCTTTACTAACATTCTATCAAAATTGTACAACGTATAACTTGACGATTGCTTATAAAATGAAAGTTACTCTGTTTATATGAATATTAAAAATCGGTATTTATGAATAAGAATTTCGAAATTCGAATTAAGGATGATACGAATTATGCGTTTACATATTTGATCTTTCAAGTTTTGAAATTCGCATTTCTAAACACCAGTGTTACATGTTCATGTAAACGTAGTGTGTTTATGTTTTTACAACAAATATTAAGTTTTGTTTTAAAATCGGTATAACATTTACCGAAACTTTTTAATAAATCAGATAAAGTAATGGTAAAATTGTTTTTAGGCCGTAGTGAACTCCAGGAGTGATTTAAACAATTTCAAGATAATTGTAAAAGGCTAGGAAAGAACTTAAGATCGCATCGATCAAAATCAACAATTACTAAAAAAAATTTTGAATTTGTGCGTGAATTTATGAAAAATGGATCGAAGTCTTCAGTGATTGATTTTTTTAAAATTTTGACATCTATTAGGAAATCGAATTAATTATCTCCGAAGGTGCGATTCGTCACATTTTGAAAGATCATTTGGTATACTTTTTTTTGATACATATCAAATTTAAAACCCGTTTTAAATTTTGGTTTCATATAAAATGACAAAAGTACAAGTCAATATTTAGGCAGACTGAACAATTTTTTATTGGCCGTAAGAATGTAGGGATGAGAAAGAGATTAGAGGAAGAAATGATGTACAATTTATGGTGGAGTAAACAAATGTCAAAGAAAAAGAGGTACAATATACAATACTATGTGAAAAGTATAGTAATGTAGATTATGGCTTAGAAACATGAAAATGCAACATGGCAGATAAGAAAAGACTCAATGCACTAAAGATGGATGCATTGGGTAGGTCTTGTAGCAAATCAAGGATAGGCCGTTCACCACATGATCGCACTGTAATGGATGCTAGGCGAAAAAAGGAAACCCGAAAGACCAAGAACGACATGGAAACACGGCATCAAAAATGGCCATGAGTGGAAAGACCTGCTAGAGGACCGGTTGCAAGACCGCAAAGCAATGTAGGAAAAGTCGAGCAGCGACGTCAGACGCTATGAAACTGATTGCCATTAAGAATAACCCGATATTTTGAAATTCATTTTTCCAAGCATTTGAAAAGAGCAACAATATCTGTATAGCAAACTGATCAAATCGTAAAAAATATGTTATAAATGAGTCGTTATTCAAAGGTTCTGAAGTACAATAGAAACAACAATTATAACAATGAAGCGACACAGTTTGACCAATACTTTTATTCCGGGTGGGCCATTAGTGAATGCACGGGCGATATCTCGGAAAGTATCTAACTCTTACAGATTTTTGCGTAAGAGTTAGATACCTACAACCTTATCATTAGAAAGCTTATAAAATTCTACTTTCAAAGGCACATAAAAAATTACATAGTGCCATTTGAAAAAAATCAAGTTATACATAAATTCAATTTAAATTATTGATTACACAAAACTCAAAATGGTAGGAAAGGTGAACAACTAGCTTTAGGTAACAAGTGTAATGCATATTAAAGCTGCAAATTGCAGTTGAATAAATTTCAGGATAACTGAGAATTTTTCCGAAGAAAGTGAAATAACGCATTTTAGATACCTTGTATAATACATAAAATCACATTAGAATTGCACAAGAAATCCAAATTTGCAATAAAAAATGGGTAAGTAGTTCCATTTAAAAAAACATAACTTTGGTATATCGCGTTTTTAAGAAACACTCTGTATAAATAAGAATATGCATCTCATTGATCTGCACAACTTTCATTAAGAAAGTTTCTTTCTAAGCCCAATATTTTCCGAGATATCGCCCGGTCACGCATTAATGGCCCACAATGTATATAATGCTTGACATAAAACTTAAAAAAAGTAAAAAGCGAAGTATTGAATTTAACTCCGCCTGCAGTGTTGGAAGTGAGTTGTGATCTCACCAACACTGTTGCCGGTCCATACCCGGATTATGGAGGAGGAATATATGGCGATAGATTTTACCAAAGACTTTGGTTTTACCAGCTTAACTCTTATAAAAAAACTCGTAAAAAAGATATAGAAAACTACTAAATTTTGGTTGAATGAAAAATTTAATATTATATCGCTAAGTGACAACCCATACCTTCAAATATGGAGATTTTAACGAATACAGGAGGATGGAAATTCTACTAGGAAACAGAACCCTAATTCAAGCTTACATCTCAACAAAAAAATCGCAAAGAGAATATTTACTATTGGAACCTGGAATATACAAGAATAGAAGACAAAAGATGTAGAACTAACCCATGAATTAAAACAGAGAAAAATTTATGTACTAGTAACCAGCAAAATTAAGAAAAAAGGAACACCGTACGGAAGAGTTCCATGAAATTCTACATTATTGGAGCCGAGCCACTGCAAGCCATAAAGGAACAGAAACCGGAGTGGTGGTGCTTATAAAAAAAGGGAATGGGATCGATTAACAAAACACTAAATAAAAATAAATATGGTAATTTGTGGAAGCGACATCGTAAATGGTATCAGAAAATGTGAAAGACTACAAAGCAACTAACAAAACTAAAGAAGACACAAAAAGTAATAATAGAAGAGAATCTTAATGAAATAACAGGAAAAAAAATAATGACAGTAGAAAGGTACGGCAAACACAAACTATAACGGAGATCGGTTGATCGAGATATGTGAACTTAACAACTTCATCAAAATAACTAATGTATTCTATAAATATAAGTTGATTCACAATACGCATGATTACCTACATCTAACTAAAATGTACTATCTATAATAGATTGTTTAATAATTAAGAAAACTACAATCAAAATCACAAGAGTAGAGGTTCAAAGAGAGGTTCGAAAACGAGCTGTGAAACCGTAATGTGGAAGAAAAATTAACAGAATTTAATTATGACAACTTACAAGAAACATATGAACATCTAAAATGCTTATAAAGCACCAGAAGAACAAGACGAAAAGATAAGCAAATTAAAGGCAATATACAGAAAAAAATGCCATTAAAGGGAAAACAGACAAAAATCTAACAAAATACAAAGACAAAAATAAAGAAACAAAACCATTAATAAATTAAAAAATGAGAAATATAATCATGTAAAAATATAGACTAATATATTGTAGTGTGTGGTTCATATACCAAGCTTGTCATTTTCTTATTTTTATCATTTTTTTATTAATGCTTAAAACTTATCATTTTTATTTTAAGAATTTATACTTAAATTTAATGTTTTGTAAATTACATTTTTATCACTTTACCAATCATTAAAATTTCCACTATTAACTGTAATTTCAGCATTCCATTAGCACAAAGCAATGTGCTGTCAATGAAGAAGCACAATTACGACAACCTTGTTTCATCAGAACAGTCTACTCAACTGTATATAAATAACCCCGAAAACGGCACACACCAATCAGTCAAGTCAAGTCAAGTTGAGATCAGTTTACTCAGCAAGTTCCAAATTAATCGGAACTTTACTTAAACCTCAAAGATGTTTGTATAATTAATGCTCGTAAACTGCCTTACGTGTATCCTATTTCGACTTTGTGGCCGCAATAGGCGTCCACCATACAATGAAACCACTTACCTCGACACCACCTACTGAAATAGATATATTACAAAAAATTGCTAACTTTTGGAATAAAGACAAAAATGACGAACAATAACAAATTGAAAACAGAAGCGACCAGTAACAGGCAACATGCGAAGAGATATAAAAAGCAATAAAATCGCAAAAAAAACGAAAATTAGCAGGCCCGGGAGGAATTGTCAATGAATTAATAAATTATAGACCGAAAAACACTACACTGAATAATAAAAAGCTTGTTCAATAAAGTTATAAACTAAGAAGAATTACCTAGAGAATGGATCAAAGTTCATACAGTTACTACTTTAAAAAAAAGTGATCAAAGACAATCCGAAAACTACAGAGGCATTAGCAGTATATCAACCATTGGATAATTATGCAGAAAAGTACTAAACAATAAGATAGATGACATTATAAAGGACAAAATAATGGAATACTAAGCAGGATTTACGGCTGACAAATCACAAATATACGATCAAGCAAAAAAATTAACTAAAACGAGACATTTACTTAACCTTCTTTATTGACATACGATTCAGTCCCCAGAAGTCACCTTTGGAAAACGATGGCAGAAATATGTATAAACACAAAAATAGTAAAAACAGTAAAAAAATGAAGACTAATAGAATAGTTACAGCAGAGTGAACAGTCGACACAAATTTGGAGTAGAAATTAGGACTACAAAGTTGCTTCACCTCTCCAACATTATTTAAAATCTACATAAAACAGACATTAAATAATTGGAAAAATATATTTGGAGGCATGGGGTCCTACCTATATTGTCTGAACTTTGCAAATGATTGAGTCGTCATAACCCAAGACAAAAAAATCTCAGTTAGATGGTAAGAAAACTGAAAGAAGAACATGGCAAATCTGGCCTAGAAGTAAACTTCAACAAAATTGAATATTTAACAACAAAAATAGGGAAAATAGAAAACCAAAAAGTTGAAGAAGATCTAAAAATCTCGTCTTATAATGTGTGGAGCACTAAAAGAAGAGTGAAACACTTTAATACACATTGAAAAATAAACGTAGAATTACCCAAAATTAAACTACTACCTTTTTACGTAATCGTACTAACGATCCTTCGAGAGATCATAGAATTTTCTAGATACCCTGAACTCTATTCTGATCAAACAATGCATCACATAATCAAAAGACAAAAATATTATCAATTCGAACTAATAACTATACAGTACGGATTTTTTTAAAAAGTATGTTTGTTCTTGAAAAATTCAAAGTAGGGACTATTAGATTTTGTAAGAAAGTAAATTGGACCAATCGGTTTAACAAAAAGTTTGACTTCTTCAAAATGGAGCTCACTTTGTGCATTTAATTTAATCAATTTTTCAAGTTTTTTAAATTTTTAAGTGCTTCGGTGTGATATATTACAATTATCTGTCAATAGGAGGTTGTCCTCCTCCTTTTGTCGGCACGGTTTTAAAATACTCCAGAATAAAACACAACCTGCATGTTTTCTATCATTATACACGCTATAAAAACATGGTCAAAGCGTTACAGACCCAAATATTTTTACATACCAATTTAATGGCGTAACCGTTAAAGTAGAAGCAAAAATTCAAGTTTTATTGAGTTGCCATAATTAAAAACTCCCTCTATGGTAAAAAAATTTTGAATGTAGAGCAACGTTAATGCAAAACATAAATACATTAATATTGCCTAAGAATTTAAAGAAGTAATAAAATTTGGTCATTTTATAAATACCTATCTCCAATTGGCAAGAAATTCGAAGCACGTGTTTTTGAAAAACTCGGTAACCTAATTTTGGGCAAATTTTTTATGTGAAATATTTATAATTTCCAAAATAATGTGCTTTAAATTTAATTTAAAAGCGTGGGGTGCATTTTCATTGAAACGTTTGATTCTCTTTAAATTTATGTACATTTTTCATATTTAATTGGATTACTTTGGGAAAAAAATTACCAATACTTGAATATATTTATCAAATAAAATTAAGAGTCAAAATTTATTAGTAATGTACCTTGGACTGTGGTATAAAATGTGCAGAAACTATTTAAATTACCTACAGATGTCAGTCTTAAAGTTGTATTCATGAAAATAACCTTAGCCGAATTTTTCAACTGAGTGATTAGGAAGTCAGCGGGGCATAAAATTAAATAACCGATGGTCACTTCTCTTTAAAATATACCAGTGAATCTTTTTCTCAAAATTGAATTAAATGCACTTTCGTCTTTTACAATAACGCTACAGATAAAGATAAAAAGAATTTAAAGCACGATTTCCTTCGGAACTGAATTAAATGTGACGTTGCTACAGGATATTCAACATTTATTAGTTTTAAATCTATTTATAAAAGGTTGTTCTAAACATAAAGTCTCCCGTTTTCAAAATACATCCGTGGTTTACTGCCAATAGTTTTTCTACATTTCGATACATAGAATGAAAATTGAACGGAATTACCAACACAATTTTATCACGAATAACTTACCTAACCGACTAATAATTTTTAATACAAATTTGAAATTTGTGACGTTATATTTTTGTTAGCATACTGTGTAAATATAGTATAATAAACGTAACTGTAACGGCCCTGTGCTTGTTAGGAAGAAGGGTTAACTATTAGACATTTACCTACTATACAATTTCTGTAAAAGATAGATACCTACGTTTTCAAAATGTATTTTGCTATCAACAATTTGGTTTAACAGGAATAAAAAAAAATGCCCTTAGAAGTAATTGTTTAAAAATCGAAATTAATAAAGACTTTCGTAAACGACTAACTTTTCTTTTCTCGTTTGTGATGATTGTTTATCGCTCCCATTTTCCACTAAAGCTAAATACATATAAAAGCATGTTTTCAAAATGTATTCCACTTCAGCAATCGGCTTTGAACAGCAATAAAATTTAATAATATATTACTTAATAAACTATATTCTTAAAAGTAGTTCCTCAAAAATAGATAATAACAAGGTCGTTTCAATAGTATAGTTCTTTTGGTTGTTCATCCCTCTCCTCTTTTCCAATAAGATTAAGTACAGTTAAATAAAATAAAAACCTTGAAAAAGAACCTTTAACATTATTTTCCAACGTATGAAATCAATCAAAACGTTTCAAGAAAAGAAGGTTACTGTGTAATGCTATGAATAAGAAGTGTTTAGATCAAGTAGAATAAACTTGCACCAAAATAACTTATTTTTAATTTTTATGCATTACACTGCTCTAGTAAACAGTCTAATGCATAAAAATAAAAAAGGTTTGCGGATATGATGGTATTTTCAGCCTTTGGTAATTTTTTTGTGCAATAAAAAATTAAAGAAAATTTTATAAAAATTTAAATGTTATTTTGGGTTAACTCTAATACGCTCTTAAAACATATTATCTATTCTTAGAATTATTAAAAGTAAATTATTCCAAGCATTAAAATAGTTCTTTGTAACGGGCAGACACTCTCCTATAATATCGATAGATAGATACATCTGCTTCAGGTACGCGCTCCTGCCCATGCAATCCATGCTTCTTTTTCTATCCCGCTTCCGAGGAAAAGCATTTCCAAATCCCCTTAAACTTCATATACACACCGTAAAAAAATCCTGCTTTCTATATTATACACCCTCTATCGACCCGCACACGCCAGCGTTGTAAAATTTGGCCAACGCCCCCTTCAAGAAGCAAATGTCGATTTAAACAAAAATCCCCAAGTAGGTCCAGCGAAAACTTCAGAATCACATATCAACAACAAAATGTTAGTCTGCTCCAAGAAATATGGGGGGAGCAAGAACCCAAATTTAAGAAAATGATATCTTTAAAAATTGCAATCTATGATGCAAAGACCATGCTATCAGAAAAAACTCATAGAAAAGGAAACAGAACTGAAAAACATGAGGTGTATCCACCAACCGGGATCATAATGAAACCAATAAAATGCGCACAACAAAAATATTACCTAAAAATCCCACAAACAAAGAAATTCAATCAAGAAACTAAAATAGAAAAACAAATGATGCTGAAATGAAAATAAAATGTATAATAACAAAAACTATAAGAACTCTACAAAGATATATCCAAAAATATAGAAAGAGATATTAGAAAACACAAATACGATAAAATCAGCCAAACTATTGAAAAAAAAGCATGAAAGTGCTAAGAAAAAAATCTTCCGGCTCAAAGATAAAGAAGGGAATATTACGTCAAATAGGGAGAACATGGCGTAGATGATAAAACAAATTTACAAACAATTATATCCAAAAGAGGGACATAACAACACCAGAAAATTACAGACCAATTAGCTAGCTCAACTACCTATATAAGCTATTAAAGGAACAGATGTGTACGTAGTTACATAAGTCGATACTTTGAGTATTATGGACAAATAAAAACATCGAATCGCTTGCTGTAAGTTCACAAGTATTATACAATAGATTAATTAATAAATAATATTGTTTATAATATTAATAATAATAATAATATCATTAATTTAATTTTTTTCAACAAACAGAACCCCAGAAGAAGACCGTGGTATAAAAAAAACCATCAAAAAAATCACATGTAGTTTTGATAGCTCACATCCTTCCGCCCTTTCTCCAAATAAAAGGTCTCACACAAGTGAGAAAAAAACTACTAATAAGAAAAATAAAGTTTAAAAGCATCTCGAAATCAAAATTTAACTATGTGATTTTTTAAAACGAATGTCAAAACCAAAAGTGAGGAAAAGTGTTACTCTTTGTGACCAGCGACAGAAATTTTTACTTTTCGTTTCTAATTATAAAAAAGTTAACAATTTAGACACACTTTGATTTCGAAAATGTGACTTTATATGTCCAAATTAGAAAAAGTTTTGCATTTTATATGTTACATTAATTTCTCTGGTCGTATGTCACACGCGAAATAAACATTCGATTTTTTTTAGTTTGATACGTCAATATGGTGATAAAAATAGCAATTCTAATCACTTTATTTTGTAGAACTTAGAGTTTTTGAGATCAGATGTATGGTTGAAGCATTTCTCAGTACTGGAGATGCATAAGTTAAAATAAGTCTCAATATGGACTTATAGATTGAGGTCATACACTCGATACGCATATGTTGATTAGTGGTATAACTTACCAAGTCTAGCATAGCAATTACATAGTTTTATTTACATGAAGTCCCCTCAAATTTTTGGGTCAAGGTACACTCCCAGGTATTTGATAGCCGAGTTCTTGTCATTCCAGGTAATAACATTTTGATTAAGTTTTATAACTAGTGTTCTTGTAATGCGCTTCAACGTTAAGATTTTTGCCTGCGTTTTTGTTGTTTACTGACATTTTCACACAATATGCTGCACGGGTGTACTTCAGCTAATATTGGTTTGCGGGTGGATAAGGTGGCAATCCCCCTTATTGAAAACGTGCTGTCGGTTAAGAAAGATGAGAGTATGTTGATATAATAAACAGGGAATTCAAGTTTTATTAGTTTGAATCTTAATCCCAAGTTTCAGACTTTAGCGAAGACATTTTTAGTTCGTTGAAGACTATCACAGTGAATTCCTTATTTTGAGGGCCGCCTCAGTTGGTTCCGTGATTTTTATTAGCTGATGCACAGACTCTTAGGATGCATTTTACAACTTTCTCAAGTTGTTTTTTTAAAGTGAAGATAAGAGAGTTATTGGTCGATAACCTTCTGGTTTGTGTTTATCTTTATCAGGTTTGTGGAAAAGGAGTATATGTACATGCTTCCATGTGCTTGGAAAGTGTCCAAGTCTCAGACAAGCTTTGATGAATGTTGCTAGGATGGCTAGAGACTCTTTTACTAGTTTTTTTTCTTTATCCTCTTTTTCAAACATTTCAAGTTTTAGCTTGAATTCAGAAAACGTCTCGAATAACATGCTCACCCTCAACGGGTTAGCCACTTAGTGCTGACTCAAGCTTGGCTTAAATTTTCCTCACTTTTCATGTACTAGTTGGGAACATTTTAGTCACTCATTGTTCTTTATTCGTTTCTGAATACCTTTTAGATTAGTAGTTCTAGTCAAGCATTGGTTCCAAAAAGAGAGAGTCGATAGCAAAAATTAATTATTTGGAGGAAACGGAATAAAAACAGAAAGTAAACAGTATATTTACACTTTTTTTACGGTACTTCCCGAATTTTAAGGTCAATAGTAAATTACGCAATATTTTAGAAAACAGTTATTCCAATGTTTCTTTTCTACAGCGTATAGATTTTGTTTTCAATTTTTATATCGAAAGTTCCACACTTTCGGCAAGTTCTTTCGCGTTAATTAGTATCAGGGCGATGCGCAGTTCTGCGCGAAACCCTTGTTTTAAATTGCTTTAACTCACTGATACTCACATCGTATTTTTTTTAGTCGGTTGTTACCAGTTCTTTATAACAATAATGGTAATTAATTAACTATCAAACATTTACTTTCCGATTGGATGACGGCATTAAAATATAAGAAATTTTCATTTTAATAAACTAATAAGATAATACTAACAAATGGTTATATGTATAATGTTATTTTTAAATAATTAAATTATTTCTATCATGCTTTATTTTCATGTATGAAGCATCATTCCGACTGGTCAAAACAATCCCTTGACAAATAGCATACTTTTTAGAGACCACAGCATAAAAATACCAAAATTACCATCACCAGGTCACGTTTCAGGCAGGATTACGACATTTACTTTCCATTTTCGAAAATATACTACATGCATAAATACATAAAAATTTTGATGAAATAACAGTTGGTATTTAATCCTTCACTACGTGTTCCCTTGTGTTACTTTTCAAAATGTACAGTTAGCCAAAAAAATTAATAATGTTTAAAGTTTTTGCAAAGTTTATTATACAAGCACATACGCCTGGGTTTTGTTTTAATGTCATAAATATTTATATTTGTTTTTTATTAATCATAGATGGCAGTTTAAATTAGTTACGCATTCAAATAGTACTATTATACAACAACCGATAACTTTATGGTGCTTTTACGGTTAAGTTTATAAAACTGCTTACATTCTTTATAACAACTCAGATTTATATGGTATTTACAAAACTGTTAAAATTAATAGATGTGTGTTGAAGAATGTTGTAATTAATGTCAATGTCAAGCAATGACGGTTCCGGTTCGTCAGATGAGGGTTACATTTTAAGGCAATACCCGAATGATTCGAGAAATAAATTACCCCGGAACTTCTTAATATCATCACAAGACCTACGGGAAGCGGGGCCATTGAATAGAATTAGTGAAAATGAAGATCAAACAACAAAATTAAAAAAATTGTCTCTTGTCAAATCTCGCAATGACAATTGTTCATCTAAAAATAAATTTACAAAAGGAGACGATTGTGAAGTGACTACTTATGTAAATGTAAATGAAGATGTGGTTTGTAAAAAAAAAAAGGAAAACAAACTTGTCCTTTTTGTAACAAAATATACAAAAATGCTAGAGGGGTGCAAGTCCAACAAAGATTCATTCAGAAGAATACAAAAATTTTATAGTTGATAAACATACTGATATTCGGCCATGCTCCAAATCAAAAAAATGTTCGGAAAATACGATGGAAAATAAAAATTCAAAAATTGATAGTGACTTAATACAATGGCAACTAAAATTTGATACGACAGTTTATACTACTGAAGAAAGTTTTAATGAAGATGTAAAAAATTTTAATACTTTTCTTTTAAAATGTGTTGAGATCCTACCCGTCCCAAAACATCCTGCCGTAAAATATTATGAAGCTCGTAAGAAAAAGTTATGTATGTTATGTACCAAAAGTTTTGCGTAATGCCCGCACAATTCTTGTTTATAAAAAAGGGGACTTAAAAGATATTAACAACTGGAGACCAATTTCAATATGTTCTGTTGTCCGAAGAATAATTGAAAGAACCTTAGAAAAACATGTAAGAAATTTTGTAGTAATTAACGAAAATCAAAGAGGATTTATGAAAGAGCCTGGATGTCATATAAATACAGGAATAATCGAGAAAATTCTAAAGAATGTTAAAGAAAAACATGAAGACGTTACACTAATTTTCTTAGATGTTGCAAAAGCATACGATTCTGTAGGCCACAATCATATTGAAAATGTTATTTTGAATTCAGAATTGCCTTCAAAACTACAAAATTTAATAGTGAAACTTCAAAAATATAATGAAACATATATAGATTTGGGTCTGAAGAAATCAAAAGGTATTAACATTAAGACAGGCGTATTTCAAGGAGCTCCTCTCTATCCAATTTTATTTAATATGTCTATCAATCATATTTTTAATGAAATATCCGAAAATGAAATTGCAGATGCAAGCGGTTATTGTTTGAGTGACGACTTAAAGCCATTTACAATTATGGGTTTTGCGGACGACACAGTTTTAATTGCAAAAAATTGCTACTCAATTGTTGGAATTAGCTGCACGACGATTTGAAGAAATTGGTTTAAAATTAAATGTTCAAAAATCTTCTGCCATTGTTATAGAAAATGGAAACTTACAATTTACTGAAATTGAGTTGTCTTCTTCTGTTATCATTAAATCAATTGCTGCAGATGAGAAAATCAAATATCTTAGAGTTACGTTTTCTGATTGTCTACTATTTGATAAAATTAGTTTAATTAAAAAGTTGAATGCTCATCTAGATATTTTAACCAAATCTGCATTATTACATTCAGATCAAAAGCTCAATATTCTAAATTATTATATTCTTCCATCTTTGATATATCCTTTTCAAAATGCTCCACTGTTTAACATTCCTAAAACATATTTAGAATATTTGAACAAAATTATAAGAACTTCAGTTAGAGAAATTTTGGAACTACCCGGCGATACTCCAAATTCATTTTTGTATTCAAGTAAAAATGTTAAAGAATTAGGAATTCAAAATTGTTTTTGGGAAACATATATTTAACAATTTAACAAATTTAATTTTCTACACAAGTTTTGATCTAAGTTATTTCGTGATTGCAAAATTGAAAAGAAATTTTGTTTGAACATCTTGAAATTAAATGATTTTGACACTAATTACAGGAAGAAAAATACACGCATTACAAAGGAATTAAGAGACATTCTGCAAAAAAAATCCTTTGAAGAGTGGTGCGCTTTACCAGATAAAGGGCGGGGGGTTATTTTATACCAAGAAGTTAAGTCGCCAAATGATTGGATTTATAATAAAAATGGTTTAAGTAATTCTGAATGGAAAGACTGTCTAAAAATTAATTGTAATGTTGCCTCTGTTCGAAGTCTCCTGGACGTAATCATTGTCATTTTGGGGAAGCACTAAGAATAAAAAGGTATAACGAAATAAGAAAAAGTTTGGCGGATGCTCTACGTGAACAAAATTATATAAGTACATGAAGAGGTGTTTGGGGTTTCAGAAAAAGATAGTACAAGAAGAATTGATATTATCGCCATTGAAAATTCAAGAGATCAAGCATTCATCATTGATCCTACAATCAGATTCGAATCTTCTCAAAATCAACCTATGGAAGTGAATAAAGAAAAACAAAATATTTATCCCACTAAAAATTACTACAAATCAAAATTTTGTGTTAAGTAAATAGATGTAATTGATTTAATGTTTGGATCAAGAGGGACACTTACTAAATTTTTCATTGATTTTCGTAAAAAAATTAATTTGACCAAAAAGTTAGAAAAAGACATCGTTCTCAAAATTTTAAGAAGTTCGACAGCTATATTGCGTCATCATTTATATAGTCAGAAGCTTAACAGTGCTTAATTTTCTTTAATTTAATTTAAATTAATTAGTTATTAATATAGTTTTAATACCTATGTATTTTTAAATTAATTATGTTTAAGATATACTGTGTCTATGGCAAACCGAAAATGTCGGTCAGTTGTTTTACAATAATAGTAGATTATACCACGAGTCAATAATAATAGCTATTATTCCCGAGGAATAAGTTACGAACCGAGCCACGTAGTGGCGAGGGAGTACCATTTCAAGGTAATAATAGCCATTATTGCGAGTAGTAAACTCTACCTTACTACGACTGAAATATTTACTTCACGGAATTTGTGTCTTTTGTTTTAGTAGAACTTTAATATTTTACATTAATTTGAGATTTTTAGTGAACAACTTTATTTGTTAACAACATTAAAATTAGTAATATTACAATTAATAAACTAAATTGGTTGTGCACTATTGTATATAAGTTTGGAAGAATTCTCAATACAAATATTTGGAATTTCAATTGGTGTAGAGGAAGAAGAGGCTTTATTACTATTTATTTGTTTAGTAATAGTATGTGCTGTAGTTACCTTGTTTCTCATGGACTGATCGATGTAACCTTCAGCTACCTGCGCGACTTCCAACCTCCATGAGGTTTTTTCCGGTTATATCGCCTCCTGCATCAATGAACAGAGTGGCAACAGTGTCCTGTATAACTTTCAGGATTTGGCAAATTTAAATATATGGCAATTTGTTTACCAATCTCTGCAAATTTGTTTTTCCCAATAAATTGTATTGTACATTTCGATTTTTGATAATTTATAAAAAACGAATTGATTTTTATATGAGACGGAAGGAGATGAATGTACTTCTTTACAATATTGTAAAACGCACCGTTTATGATGAATGTTCGTACAATTTTAGTTTTAGTTTTGGGTATTGTTATCAATAACTGCGTTTGAAAATCCTTTACGTCTCCTATGTTCATTTCATAAAGCTCATTTAAACGACATGCACCCATAATTCCGATAATTAATATAACCTGAGACAAATGAATTAATATAGAAATAAAAAAACACTATTCAGCCATTAGGAATCGAACCCGAAAACTTCTGGATAAAAGCGTGCAGATATATTAACCACTATAAACCGTAAGAAATTGTACTAACTGGCTTCGCTATATCGCTATTATAGCGTAGTACGCGTTGGCACCGAATGTGAAATAGATCAAATTAAAAATGTGTCTTTGTATTTACCTTATGTAAAAGATAAACTTGATCAGGTGCTTTGTCAATAAATTTCCTAATTTGTTTGGGGGTCAGAGTGGAAGACTTCTTTCGTTCGAATCCTTCTGATTTTCTTTTAAAAATGCCCGTAGTTTGCCATATTTTTCCAGAATAATATCATGGTTTATACTCAACATAGATTTAAGCATTGAGTAGAATGACCATAATGAAGATGCTTTGTATTGTGTACTTAATTCAGCAAAATACGCCAACAGAACATTTTCCGAAAACGAGTTTGCATTCTTTCGAAGACGCCATTCGTTAAAACTTGCGTAAGTTTTATTATAAATGCACTTCGAATTTTAAGGTATTAAGGTAGATGTTGTTACTGCAGCTAGTTGTGCAACTTCTAGAGGTGTAGAGGTAAAAAACTCTTTATTTTCATCCATTTTCACACACAAATAGATACACAAACACTACGCGTTTGACACTTGTCAGTTTGCGTGTTTTGTTTCTAGGGTAGCCATGATTTAATTTCAGAAATTGTGTGATTGGAGCGCAGGAGGGAATAATGACCATTAATCCCTGGTCATTATTCCCTGTGAAAATAATATATGACATTATACTGCAAAAAACAGAGGTACAATACTAACATTATATATTAGTCGTAGATAAAACTATATATGTAGTAGGAATTTGGTAGTGTTGGTATGGTAAATCGAAAAAAAAACATTCACAATAATAACAATAACAATTTGAACCCAGCATCTGTTTTAACCACTCAATGTAACACTATAAAAATTAGTTAATTTATCCACAATTACCATATTATAGAGCTATTATGCCGTCATGAAACGTATTATAACACCTATAAAACACTAGTGTTTTATATTCCATAAAACATTAGTGTTTTGTAATATATAAAATTCAAGAAAAATTTGCAGAAAATTTAGTAATTATTTATTAACATTAATATTAACATTCACGTTAACATCAAAAGTAAACTTATTTGCAATATCAGGATTTACATTTACACAAACCACGTTTGAGGAAGACTGTATCGCGGAGATCTCTTGCATTGTTCTGGATTATCCTTGAATTTTTCTAGCAATATCAATTTTATTTGACTCGCTTTCTTCTATATACCCCTCAACAACACTAGATGACCTCCACGATCCGTGCCTCTTAAGAGTGAGAATATCACCACCAGCATTAGCCAACAGAGACGCCGAAGAACGGCGCATACTATGGCCCGTGTAGGATTTAGCGTCTAGAAGTTTTAAGAAAGAAGCAATCTGTGAGGGGATTCTGAAAATAGTGTTAATTCCCACAGGTTGTACGGTGCATTTTGAATTTATATATCGCAAAAAAATCTTCCCTGCAAAATAGTACTTTTAGGACGTAGGCGTATGTATTTCTTGCATATCTCCATAACATTAACAGAGAATCCTTCGTCTAATACAGTGAAACTTCTTGACATATTGGTCTTTGTTTCTGGGATGGACACGTAGATAAAAGATCCTTTATCTTTCACATGTTCAATATTTAAGTTTACCAGTTCATTGCATCGTAAACCTCCACAAACACCCATTATGACAGCAACCTAGAAATATTTAAAATAATTAAGATACCAATACAAAAGAAAAGAAAATTGGTTGTACCTTCATTATTAAGTACTTTTCATCAGATGCTGTTTCCAAAAATTGTTCGATGTGTCCCCTCTCAAGCACTTTTGCCTTCTTTGCCTTGTAGTTTTTTGATTGGCTCTTGAGATAAGCAATTAATTTGCCGTATTTTGATATGTCAATATTTCTATGCACATTCAAAGTTGCTCTTAACATTGAATATTCCGTCCACATCGACGAGGAGGCAAACTTGCTTCTTACATTTAAAAAATAAGCCAACCAGGACGTCCTCGATTATGATGTTTGCACCTCTTTTCTCTCTCCATTCATTAAAGGTAGCAAATTCTTTTATGTATGCATCTTTAGATTTGGCCGGCAACAGTTGCAGGTTTACTTCTTCAGCTTCTGCTTTAATTTCTACCGGCAAAGAATCACTTTCTGACATTTTTCAAAACGACGCACACAAACGATTTCTAATTTTTTTCACAAATATTGTTTTAATAAACAAGCATCCTAGCAACTAATAATGCAAAGCCGCCCAAAGTTTCACTAAATTTTCTAATATTTGCTATTACATTGAAATTTTAGAACTGTCAGATTACTTATTTTCAATTAAATTGGTTTGATTGTGGATAAAATCTTGTATTGCATTCGTATTTTAGTAGCATATTATCCCTTCAGAAAATTAAACGCTCGAACTTCTTTCTCGCGATTAAAAATTCTTGCGTGGATAATCTGCCTACTAAAACACATATACAATAAATAGCTATAAATGCAGATGTACAGAAAGTAAAAAATAAAATATATATATATAGGTACCTAAAGTAGGGAGAAAAACTAAAACTGAAAATACTAATGTTAAAATTGCATAGCACACAAATGAAATAGAGTTTAAAATATTATTCAAAATCATAGGACCATAACCCCATATTTCAATGTAAACTATAATAAAAATGAAAGCACTTATGCAAATAAGTAAATTGTATGTGTGCAATAAAGGTGCATGACAAAACACGATTAGGAAAAAAAGAAATTGTTTTTTCAGAACAAAAACAAAAAAGAAGTGTTTCAAGTTAATATAATATACAATAGTATTAATTTGTTTCAAAAATGTTTGTATGATTAATAATATAAAATGCATTTCTTAAATAAATCTAAACGAACGAAATAGATTACATTCTAATAAATAAAAAAGTATAGACACGAAGTGAAAGACGCAAGAATAAAAAGAGAATCAGAAATATACTTAGATCACTATCCGGTAATGGCTAAATTAAAGATAAAAGTAAAGAGCCAAAACAAATAAATAGAAAGTCAAGGAGTAGAACGCAAAAGTAGAAGACAAAATAGAAAAAATACAAAAACTATTGCTATTGTACAACCTCTTGCGAACTTACAGCAGGCAATTCCAGATTTTTATTTTTGCTAACACTTAGTTGGCTATAATTATCGAAGTAGTAACTTATGTAACAGCTTTTACATATCATACGAGTCAACACTAGGTGTCGCAAAACTTATTGTTTTAATAATATAACGTTGACAGATAGAATTTTCAAACTGACGCGATTTTTTCTACATAGCTTACATATGGAGTCACAATGGTAACGTAATTTATCCGATTTTTTTATCCACTTGCATTTCATTTCCTTCTTCTTTATCCGATAGCAAACTACAATTTTTGAATAAACAAATGGCATTATTTACATATGAGTGGAATTGTCAATAAAACAATTGATCGAAAATTTTACAAATAACAAAATATTTATTTATTATGCAATAATAAAGGCTGAAGCACAAAGCTTATGTAAGCTTATAAAATTAAATATAATGACGAATACAAATGCAAAAATAATTAATTACTTCCTATTCTAATATGAACTAAATATAACATAAATCAAAAGCATTATACAGGGTGAATCACCACCATTTATAGCAAAATAGTAAAAGTTTTGTCATTTTAATAGCTTGCAGGTTGAATTAAATTTTACATTTTAAAATTATTTTGAAAAATACTGTATGTTCCAAAAAAGTGTAGCAATGACCAAACCATGTCAGTTGCCTCTGTTAAATATCATCTTTTAATAATTTTACTTCCAAGTCCTCTTTTACTCTCTTTGTTATTCCTATTATACCTCTTAAGAATTTCATTTCTGTAGCTCGAATTTTATTTTCCATTCGTTTAGTTACTATGCAACTTTCACATCCGTAGAGTAGAACTGGTTTAAAAATTAATTTTATACACTGTGTTTTTGTTTTCCTTGATACATCTTTTTTTCCTTATGAATACATTAATTAAAGAGTAGTACAGTTTTGTTGCTGCTTCTAATCTATTGTTTAATACTGCATCCATAGTTCCTGGTTTTTGTATTTTAACTCCTAAATATTTAAATGTATCTACTTTTCTATTTCTATGTTATCTACCTTCATTTAAATATCTTCGTCGTGTCACTTCATTTATTACCTTGTCCATTATTACATTATGTAGAACTGGGTTGAGTATTCCTCCTTGTCTTAACCCTTCTGACCTTATATTTCTTGTTCTAATGTAATTCTTTGTGTTTTTGTATATACTTTTAATACACTTAATTAGTTTCCCGTTGACTCTTTTTTTCTTAAACTGTCCCATACAGTTTCTCTCTTGACACTATCAAACGTTTTCTTTATATCTATGAAAACCATGTAAAATTTATGGTAATCCTTCAACCAACTACTGAGTAAATACAGCAGGACCTAGATGCTATTACCAAATGGAGTGATGACTGGTTATTACCGTTAAACATCGACAAGTGTGTTGTACTGCATCTTGGGAAGAATAACTCACGCATGCCTTACTTTATCAACGGATGCTCTCGAGCACCTGTGAGCTCTCGCTGTGATCTTTGAGTAATTGTATCTGCAAAACTGTCATGGTCCGACCATATATCTACAATTTTCAGAAAAGCAAACAATGCTATTTACCTCCGCAATAAATCGTTTCAAGTGCTATGTGTGACCGATTTTAGAGTATGGTCCAGTATGGAACGCAGATCTGTTGCGGGATAAAATCTTACTTGAATCGGTGCAACGTCGAGGAACACGTATGCCGTTTGTTCAACTCAGACCTTCTTATGAAGAAAGCCTTTCTATGAGCAATCTCACATCTATTGCTGATCGTGAAACGCGAGGTGATCTAATAATGACGTAGTGTTGTTTTCAATCTCTTTTCGTTGTGACTTATCATTCATGTTTGTGCTTAATACTAATCTTTGCCTTAGAGGTCATGAACGTAAACTTAAAAAAGAAAACTTTAAAATTAGGGTCCGCCAAAATTTTTTAACTAACAGAATATTTTTACCTTGGAATAATCTCCCTGCTTCTGTACAATCTTCTTAAATGCATTTAAAAATAGATACGATGATTAGCTTTCTGCATCAATTTAATATATCTAATTTTTTTCATGTCATTTATTTAGTCTTCTTGGTTTTTTCACCTTTATTTTCTTATGTTGTAATATTGCATTTGAGATATTCAATTTAATTGTACAGGGTAAATCACCACCAACGGGACGGAGATTTATAGCAAAACAGTACAAGTTTTACAAGTTTTGTCTTTTTAGTAGCTTGCAGGTTGATAAACTTTACATTTTAAAATTATTTTGAAATATACAGTATGTCCCAAAAAAGTGTGGTTCATCAAAGTTGTTTTTGTTTTTTCTTATGGTTCTCTATACCTAAACACAGAGTGTTCTAAGTTTTGTTCACTTTTCTTAAAATATTGAGTATTAAAGAAAATTGAATATCTTCTAATCCAACCAATCATAACAAATTTACTCTTATGTTTAAATAATTGGATATTGGATTAATGTATTCCATGATAAAATATTAAACTCTCTTTATAGGGTGTTCAGAATTTACAGGTTAATAATTGGGTCATTCCATATGTAATATGAATCTTATTTTAAATGGAACACTTTGTATTTTATCATTTCATAATGTTAACAAAAAGCCCTCTTTCGAATCATATAAGGGTGTCTTATGCCGAAGTGTTACAGTTTCTACGCAATTTACAATTAATGGTAGCGAGACCCTTAAAGCAAAAAATACATACGTAATTGAATTAATTATTAACATTTGAAGACGTCACAGTCTACATGAGTTACAAAAAATCATGTTTCGTTACATGTTACATACAATATTTACAAAAAAATAAGTTAAAAAAGGAATTAACGCTATTTCGAATTCAAATTCTAATCGGGTGTGACCGATGTTCCCACGGTTACGATTTTCAAAACAAATGTCGAAACAAACTCACAAGTTGCAAAATTTTTCCTAAGTAGTTAAGAAAAGTGAACCATTTTGACGCTTACTTCGATTATGAAAAGTGTCACATCTGTCACGGAAAACCCTAATACAAGGACTACAAGTTTTTTGGATAATTTAGGAATCAGTCAAGCGAGTGTGAGAAAACTGGTTAAGAAAAACCATTATCATCTGTATCACATCCGACTATATCAGCATTTGACAGAAAACAATTATGATGACCGTTTAAATTGGACTTTAGACAATTATTAGCAGACTGTAATGTAATAAAATGACATTAACTGATTAGATTAAGTATGTATTTTTTGTTTTAAAATCTCTCGCTACCATTAATTTAAAAAAATTGTAAATTAAGCAAAAACTGTAACACTTAGGCATATGACACCCTTATAATTTGTTAACGTTATGAATTAATAAAATACAGGGTGTTCCATTTTAAATAAGGCTCATATTACATATTGAATGATCTAATAATTAACATGTAATTGAAAATCAATAGTTCCCGCACTTTAACTGTTTGGTAATCATATTGTTGTTTATGATGGGATTGTATTAAAAAAGAGAAACTTGGCAGAGAAGGCAAAACTGTCTTAATGAAAGAGAAAATGTTATCACGCTATAAAGTATTTGGACAATGGGTAAGTTAATAACCATGTTAGCCTTCTCTGTATAGTTCCCATTGTAGGTGTTTGGTGGATATTAAGAAGGTTCGGGAAAAGTATTTCTGGTACCTGTTAACAAAAGAGATTCCGATACTATAATTCCTATTATAAAGGAGTATATACTTCCTGGCACATCAATTGTTTCAGGTTACTGGAAAGCGTACGACTTTAAGGGCCTATACCCATATTCAGACAACCATACCAACCCCATCGAATCCACATCGCTTGCGGCTAAAGCATCAATATCACGAGGAACCTCGCCAGAAACTAGGTTATAACAAAATGCTAGTTGACTATATCGGGATATAATATTTTTTTAATAGACGGGGCGGTCATTTCCCGTCACACTTAGCAAATCTTCATGAAGATGTGGTCACGTACAAAAATTGGATTCTACATTGACTTTCTTCAAATTAGCTCGAGAAATCTATAAACCACTTAATAAAACTGATACCAATATTGAAGTAAACCCGCGTCACATTGGCATAGAACTTGACAAATATTATTTATTTAATTGATTCCGCGCTTGAATTATTAATGAAAGTCAGCATTCAGATAATAAATATACTATATCTTTGAATAAAACTTTATTTTATTAACTGGACCTAAAGTAATTTTTTTCCGTAAAAGTGTAATGTTCATACAGGTCACACAGTCTCCAAACAGAAGCCTTCGACAAATTGTGTATAAACTGAATATCAGTCAAACATCCAATTAATAAATTTTCGGGACTGTTTATTTTGGCAAATACAGTATTTCAAAAAATTATCACTTTTTGGGAAAAAATTGTAAAAGTGTCAAAAAACCAATAAACCAATAAATAAAATAAACAAGTACCTATGCTTACATCCTAAAAGAAAAAATGAAATTGGGTTGCAAAGTTGGAGTACAATGTGATCATAAAACTAAGAAGATATCTAAATACGTAGTTACAAAACCGAATTGAAAGTATCTATCCTTCGTTAGAAAAACGGGAACAAAACGTGAACGATTACTGTTTGTTATTTCGCTATAGGACACGTAGCTAGACAATTATGGCTAAAATTATGAATTATTAAGCATTATGACTGTAGGAGAAGATATGGTTAGTAATTTTATAATTAAATTTTAATGAAAATGATTCCATATAAGTAATTTGTGTACGAAATACTAAAGTTTTAATTGTAATTAGCTTCCATAATTCAATTACATAATTTTTATATTTTTTAATTTAAATACATCATATTATGCAGACTTCGCTAAGCTAGCGTAATTTATTCATAAGCTTAACTTTGTAAAATAGTTTAAATAATAGTTTCACTATATTCACCAACTCCTACGCATTTTTAAATTAATTTATAACATCCAAGGGGTGTTGCTTGTAGTTACCGAACTTTTTACGTTCTGTATATTATTGAAGTTTAAAATTTGATGTCAAATTTTAAAGGCAATTTTCATAATTAAATAAATATCGGACGTATTTAAAAAAAATAAGTTTTTGACATCTCCAACAAAGTAACTTTTTTCCATAATTTTTTGTATAATTAATATATTTGGAGATATTATAGTTTTTCTCTTGATAAAGACTGACCTTCGTCGGTCGAAACGTCGATACTTTTATTAAGGGGCAAGGTCCTATGAAAGAAGGTCCATTTTTGTTTGGAAAAAATTATAATTAAAAAATTAAACTATGGAGTTACAACAACATTTGGAGATATTGTTAATAATTACTGCCACTTGATTGTCATATTTGATTGTGTACAATTAAATTACAAACAACTTTTATTTAAAGAAAAATGTGTAAAATAAATATTTTGAAATATTCCAAAAATTCACAAATCTATGTAGGTTAGCGTTCGTTTTACTCCGACCGATTATGCTTAAAATCTAATCAGATCTGCCCACATGTACAAAAACCGAACCGGTGGTTTTCTTCATTTTTGGTTTGCAATTGGACGATTTGTCGGATGGAAGGCCAGGTTTTCGCTAAAATTTTCAGTTTGGAAACCGTCCCACTATCTTATCTGGATGTGGAGTAAAAATGAAGTGTCTAACTTTTTTGATACAAAAATCTAGAATAACTGGACTTTAAAATGAACTGGGGATCATGATTTCCTTATTTAAATCCTGTCCTGTCTGTTAAGTTTATATACATAGAACCCCATCATTCGTTGAGCTTTTGTTAGAAAAAACAACTCCTGTTGATGTAAGTCCTGGGAACACGCTCTTAGAGACATCCAAAAGACATTCACATTACTTTTAAAAATATCTATAGCGTTGATAAAAAAAATTGTCGCAACCCTTATTAGTAAAAAATGAAGGATAATTTTTCATACCAATCAAGTTCAGATGTTGTTTAGAAATTAACATTTTCTTGAAAAAGTAACGATTTTTCAAAAACTAAAAAACATTATATTACTAACCAAAGTAAAAGTTGATTTAAATTAAGAGCAAAATACGAAAATGTCATAAAATTATATCATTGCATTAAAAATGAAGAAGATGAATCTACTTCTGATATAAACGGAAGTGCAATATACGCCAAAAATATTGTATAATTGGAGATCAGTATGAATAATAATTAACCACCGTTAACCACAAATTTTCAAAATTTAAATTCAATTACTTTTCAGTAAACTTCTAATAGGTCACTTTGTTTAGCGCGCCTTGTACATTTAATACTTAATATTTAATTATAAATATTTCAAAACTTATAATAATTTTTTGGCCCACCATGACTTATAGACGGAGAGTTGACTGCATGAAGTGCGACATGCTTCGGTGCATGAAATGTTTTAACTGAAAAATGTGATGGGAAAGCCCCGACCGTCAGAAAATGCTTCGAAAGTAAAGGTAAGCTGACAAAGTTGCGAAAAATTAAAATTAAAAATTATGAAAAAACTGGGACGCGAAATGCAGAGCATATTTGGCGCGTGACGTTGATGGTCAACTCATTATTGAGTATGCCTTCATAAAGCTCTCGCATAAAGAGCGAAACGTCGGCAATTTCAACTACTTGAGTTGGGTTTTTCTACTTCACCTCCACCCAGAAGGGGTCTCAGACCAAATCCTAAACTATTAATTAAAAACTTTAGAGAAAACCTCACCTGTACTCATCAAGAATGTTTTATTAAATTTTATTCATGAACTTTTAGAATTAGTTCTGCGCAAACCACTATCTATATAGAGGCATTTGTTTGGAGTATGTACGGATATGAGACCTACAGACATATTAATAACGTTAGATATCGAATGTTTCTCCAAAATTATAAAGAGATGAAGTCTTTTTAAAGGCAAATTTGAAAAACTTTTGACGCTTTTCTTGCCACTATGCAACACCAAGCTTTACAGCAAATAAAAACGGTAAATAATATTTTGCACACTTGTGGAATAAGGCAACATTACCGGATCTAACTAAATTTGAGCGCGAAACAACTGATGGTAAATATGATTTTTTACGGTTTGAAATATCAGTTTAAACATATCATTTTGGATAATCAGTATTTGAAATGTAATTTTGAAATATTGATGACTGGTCTGATTACGATAGTGATTAAGATCCAGAAATTGAAGAAGATGTATAATATTCAGGATACGAAACTAACTAATTATTTTAAATTTTTTGATAATACTTTATACTAATCTCTTATTTATTGTCAGGTAAATTGTTGCAAATTCTTTTACGGTGTAAATATAAAAAAAGCGATACCGTTGATAGTCAGTCGCCAAAATACATTCTTGCACTTCGCAGCCGATTTTCTCATAATCTTATTCACTTTAACCTCTAACACTTTGCCCATACTTTACTCTAAACATAAACAGTGTAAATTTCATTGTCAGAAGTTTTTTTCGCAAGTTTGGCAGCTTCTGACAACCTTTTAACTTTCACTTATTCTTCTCACAATTTTTTAAATATTTTTTCTCATGGTCATTGATATCTATACAAATTTTTAGCTGTGAACACATATAGTTTTTTTAGTTGAAAAATTTACACGTTTGATCCTGCGCCCACGCACTTAGCTTCCAGACATTTTCCGACAGTCGGGTCAGAAGTCAGTAGTAGTAACAGGTTTTATGCACCGAGAGCATGTTGTACTCCACTCTTAGACATTATGTGACCCCGACGTAGGAATCGCAGAAAGTCTTTCTCCTTCCCATTTACTTCAATCAGTTAATCAGTGAAGGCCTTTTCTCGAGATTCTCGTTCAGCGAGGGCACCCTCCCAGTCTTGCAGAAGGCATGACCTTTCTCGTCTGGCTTTCTTACTTGAATACTGGTTGGTGGGGTAGGTAGTGACACTTCACCTTCTTTAGCTTACCCACTCCCACCTTCTCAATAATACTTTCCTCCATTCATTCTGAGAATATTTTATTGTAGTCCTCAAACTTATCGGTAGACTTGAGACTTGTAGACCTACGCCTTTACTCTGCAACTTGATGCTTACTGGGTAGAGCTCAGTTTCGTTTATGTTATAACTAGAAAATTAAAAATATTTTCGAAAAACTGACTACGTCTCTGAATTCTCATTAAAAAAAAGCCCGAAGAACTTTTATTTTTACAAATAAACAAAAAATAAAAACTCGAAAAATTTGTCTATAACTCTAATTCTGTATAACCAAAGACGATAATCAATTTTTGATTTCACTATTAGGTTGTTCTCGCAAAAAAGGAGAACGATTATGAGTTAATTTTTTTTGTATTTATTATAGTTAATGAAATTCCCTGTTAAAACATCAAAATTTTGCGACCCGGTAGTTTTTTCGACATGATGTCTGCTTAGGTAACCTTGACCTTAAATTGATTTCTATGTTTTTTTGACTCTTATAACTAATAACGACGCTTCATGTCGGAAAGTAAACTGACTTAACTGACTGATACATGCAATTTAACATTTTATTTCATTCATAGGTTTCATTAAAGTAATAGGGATGCATTTGCCAAGCTGTCACTCGTCATAACGGAAAAACCGCTACGCATAGCACCATTTGCTGCTGGTTATGTTAATATGAACATTGTTATAACTTATTATCTAATATTATAACACTGAAATTTGGTAAACAATATTCTCACAATTTTATTCTAAAGAATTTATTAAAAATATAGAACCAGAAAAGTACTTGTTGATTCCGTACTATTAATTGAAAGATTAATTGAATTATGTAGGTACAATAAATTTTACCTAAAGGTCAAACTACAAAATAAAACTAGAAAAAGATTCAAAAGTTTTAATATAATTCAATTTTTAGTAAAATATATTTCCATTACGACACCTCTAGATTAATAGCAAAACTAATACTCAAACTTGATGTTTTCCATACAAAAATATTTAAGTAAAAATGTACAAATTAGTATACGGGATTGTTGCCAACTAGTTCAAAAATGAACGGTTATTGCGTTTTCGTATTCATTTTAAAATAATAAATAGCATTAACGTATGCACACGTAGAAAAACAAACAAATTTAAGCAGCTCACGCTTTTACGAAACCAAATAAAAGGTTGTAAAACACTAATGATGTTTGTCTTTTCATTAGAAAATCAATCTATTTATGACTGAAAATAAAGAACACGAACACTTTTAGTTTTCATGTCTAATGACACTGATTCTACGTCTACAATAATAAATAAATCGATCTGTAACCATGTAATTATCGCTCATTGATGTTACGTTTATGTAAATATTAATGTTCTAGTTTTCTTTACCAACTAGCTGATCCGGAAAACTTCAATTTGCCCAAAATAAATTTTTGATTGAATTAATTTCGAGTTTTCACGATTCCACCCAAAATTTGTTTAAATGATAAAACGCCATCTGTTGAGAATTTTTCGACTTTTCTTTTTTCCTAAACTTTCACCAAAGACTATATGACCTTTGCTTTCACGTAGCAATTACAAACAAACCCGTTTTTAAGTTTTAAGCAACCGAACAAACCACGGTCCGTTTTTATATACAGGGTGTATCATAATAAATTAGAAATATTTTAGCTGTAGAAAGCTAAGCTCAAAATAAGGATATATATTTGTTTTTGGTCTAAATGATCAAAAAAAATAATTAGTATAAATGTGTATTTTAACATATGTTATAATTATATGAATTAGGATGTTTATTAATAGTGTGAATACGAGGATGTATTGATATCTAGTTAGCCTAGACCAGTTCCTTGCATAAACAAAATATTGCGTTACCATAGCAACGAACAATAACTTATCATGTTTGACGTCAAAAAAGTAAACCAGAGTCACGCAATAAATTAAATGAAAAAAGATGTCCACCGAAATTGTAAAAATCGAAAAATTGGAGTATCGAGCCATCATCAAGTACCTGTATTTAAAAGGGTTAAGAGGTAAGCAGATTTACGAAGATATGCTTAATACCCTTGGTGATCAATGTCCTTCGTATGCGACCGTCAAAATTGGAATGCAAGCTTCAAAAGAGGTAAATTTTCCATTGAAGATGATGACCGATCGGGAAGGCCAGTTTCTGTGTCAGTCCCCGAAAATATCGATGCAGTTCATGACATGATTTTATCAGACCGTCGAATGGGGCTAAAACGGATATCTGAAGCACTGAATATTTCATACGAACGCGTTCATCATATGGTTCACGTCAATTTGGACATGAGAAAATTGCTGCAAAATGGATCCCCAAATGTTTGAATGTTGACCAAAAGCGTGCAAGGGTAGAAGCATCGCGTTCGATCTGTGCTCGATTTGAAAACGATGTAGACTTCTTAAACCGAATTGTTACTATGGATGAGACTTGGGTACATTTCTACGATCCAGAAACAAAGCAACAATCGATGGATGAATGGCGACACTCTGGTTCTCCAAGACCTAAGAAGTTTCGTGTCCAAAAATCTGCTGGAAAAGTTCTTGCTTCAGTTTTTTGGGATTGCCATGGAGTAATCATGATTGATTTTTTGGATAAGGGTAGAACAATAACTGGAGAATACTATTCGACATTACTGACCACTCTACGGGAAAATATTAAAGAGAAAAGACGCGGAAAGCTATCCAAAGGTGTTTTGTTTTTGCAGGACAACGCCCCTGCACACAAATCTCATGTTGCCATGCAAAAAATTCTTGATTTAGGGTTTGAATTACTAGAACACCCCCCTTATTCACCCGATTTGGCTCCGTCCGACTATCACCTCTTTCCTCAACTGAAAAAAAGTTTAAAAGGTCGTACATTTTCTTCCAACAAGGAGGTAATAGAAGCTGTGGAGGTCTGGTTTGCAGAGCAAGAAGAAACATTTTTTTTGAAAGGTCTAGAGACGTTGCAGGTTTGCTGTAATAAATGTATCCAATTAAGAGGAGAATATGTTGAGTAATAAAATATTTTGACATTGAAATTTTGTTTGGTTCTATAGTACGCTAAGAATTTTCAATATACCCTCGTAGTGTATGTCACTTTGAAATATTACAACTTTTCGTAAAAACAGTAAGAAGGTAAAGAAATAAATGAGTACTTGTTGCGATCGTTAATGTCCAACAAACAGAGGTAAAGAAAACGCACACTACACACATTTAAAGTAGATTATCGTTCCAAAAATTATAGGTAAACACGAAATAATGGAATAATTTCTTTGAAAAGTTGAGTCGCCCTGAGAGCACTGCCGTGTCAGAAAAACTATTAGTTTCTAAATCCCAGTTTCAAGTACTATATTAGAGGTTTTTTAATCTAAAGCAGTAAAATAGAGGATTGGGACAGTTGAAAACTTTGGCTGCAGTAATAATCGAATTTTTTTGCAATGCTTTTAATCTTTTGGAGTTTTGGAATTTTTGAATATCTTTAAGCGATAATGACTACGTTGCAATATGCAACTGATTGGAACAAATTTATTGTTTCAATCTAAGGTGAAGTTACGTTAAGTGTTGTCAGTTCATTTACAAGATTACATCTTAAAAAAATATTGTGTAGGGGCAGATTAATGATCTTAAAAACTTTAACACTACTTTGAACTACGATGAAAACATGAATATCAAGTTGCAAAGACAGCGATTAACGGAAAAGTTTTCTCTGTCGCTAATGGGTCAACTTCCAAGCAGCGTGCGGATATTTCGGTGACAAATTTAGTCTTATGAACCACTTGACAAAACTATCTGAATGCTTTGGAATACGGGATTTTATCACTTCATCTACGGATTCGTTTATTGGAATTTTGCCTTAATTTAAGCTACAGATACTGCAAAGATTTACATTGCTATCGTGACGTGATTGACAGAAAAAAATAGAGGAGGAAACACGTATAACAAGAAATTAAGCTGCAATTTGGACTACTTGTTGATGTTCCAAAAGCAGGTAGTGCAGGAACTACTAACGATGGTAATACTGATAGAAAGTTGTTTAGAAACTTCGACAAATTTTCGTCTGTATTAGAAGTAGACCATCGACTAGTAGATGGTTTTTTACGTGCTGTTTTGTGCCATCTCATCTGGCTTACCCATTGACGCAGAAAATTTTTTGCGATTTAGCATTATTGGTTTCATTATGCCTTTATCAATCCATAAATTATCAATTCATAGTAAAGATGTAATTCAGGCATCTTTGTTGCTACTGGAATGTTGAGTGAGCAAGGTGCCGCCATTGAGAGCACAGCACTGTAATTTCAAATGTCACTCAAACCTCGCTCAAGATAATTGCATTCCAGATGTTTATAACTGTAAACTTGCTCTTCCGTCTTCTCTACTGTTGGGAATATTGCATTAAGTGAATTTTACATGTAAGTTTCATCACTTTTTTTTATGCCATCGTTGTAAAATCTTCCTTTGTAGGAACACTAATAAATCGTTCCACATCACTAATCCAGAAGTTAATAATATTATTTAATTTAGTCTAAATTTGTGAATCTTACAGGTATGAATTTTGATCCTTTTACGGACCTTGTGCTTACGCTGGCGTAGTTTTTTCCTTCTAATTTTTGTTCTGTACGCAATATTTTTTTTTTAATAATCGATAATTTTTGTTACCCGTATGATATTGCAACGAATACATTTTTTCATAATGAAATACTTATTTAAAAGTTATCTTTATATACAAATATTTTAAAACTGGAGGCTGTCTTAGTGTTCTTGTTCATATCTAATAATTGATAATTAATTGAACATAGTATGATACGATAATTGAGAAAAAGTCACACAAAAGTTAAATGATTTTAGTTTTCGTCAATGTTCCATCAATAACGATTATAATACTAATACAACTTATTCAATGATTTCTACATTTAATGTTGATATTGGTTGGTTAGGAACTCCTTACGATTTACTACAAATTTTGAGTCTTTTTTCAACCTTGTTGAGACTTCTATAGGAGTGCTTGTAAGGGACTTCAAGCAAACACCCACGTTTCGACTAGAAATGCCTTGACAAACACTGAGCATTACCAGTCGAAACTTGGGCTAACAACAGCTATGGTGTTTGCATGAAATCCCTTACAAGAACTCCTATAGAAGGCTAAACAAGGTTGAGAAAAAAACTGAAATACATTTTGGTACACATTTCAATTCTAAATTAAACTATTTTCCCGCTCTATAATTGGGCGTCCGGGAATAAATTAAATTATATTAATTCTTTATTTCATGCTTTCTTCACTATTGTGGAGTAATTTATATCAATTCATCATCCACTATACAGGGGTGTCCAGAAATTCTTCTGCCAAACGGATACTCATCTTCAGTTTTGAGTTTTCTGTAGAATCTCACAATGAATTCATAAGTACTTAAGTACTGTTGTGCTGTTGTACTGAATGTTTGAGATTCGATATTTGCCATTTATAAAAAAGCCGCATTAGCTTGTGTCCGACAGTTGTGCTTAAATACAAGTGCTAATCTGATTGCAAAATTCTTTCATAAATTATAGTAACGATTGGAGTCATATGGATTTTTGTTTCTTAACTTAAACTAATTTTAATATTTTATTGTGTAATTTTGATTTAAACAGAAATCCTACTATTTTACATACAAGGTCGCTATTATGTATGGGTGCAGCTTAATTTATTGAGAACTATTTCTCGCAGCTCTTTGAAATTTGATATGTTGTTAGGAGCAATCAAATTCTATTTGTGAAGATTTTTTCAATTTTTTAGAGCCATTTGTTTTGGAGATACAAGGTAGTGATTTTTTTTAAATAGCACGAGGGGTTATAAGTTACATTTTTTAAAAGAGTATTTTTTTATTCAACAAATTTTTTACATGCCTATCTTTATTTCGGTTAAAAGGAAAAAAACAAAACTTTGTTTAAAAAAATAATATTAAGAAAATCAAGTTGGCCTTGAAGTCAAAAATGTTTGAAACATTAAACAAAAGTCAAATTTTATTAATAAGTATTAATTAAAATAGAAATTAGAAAAGAACTATTTAAGTATATTCTACAAGATGCTCAAAATGTGCCCAATTTACTTCCTGACAAATAAAGGCGTGTAATAAAATTTTGTAAAGAACCAATCAAAGTATCGGCAAAAATATTAGCAATCTCGTTTCTTATTCTTGTTCTTAGCTATTCCAATTGTAATGGTCGGTTGACATACACTTGATTTTTGACATGACCCCAAAGGAAAAAATCAAGTGGGGTTAAGTCAGGAGACCTAGTTGGCCATTCAATTGTTTCCCTTCGTCCTATCCATCTACCAGAAAAAGTTTGATCTAAATATGCACGCACTTGACGGCCAAAATGTGGTGTTGCGCCATTTTGTTGAAACCATATTGTTTCTGTTGGTGGTTTCGTGTTCAGGTTGTTAGGAAATATTTCCTGAAGACGTGGAACAATATGTAGTTGCAGAAGTTGCAGATATCGTTCAGACGTTAAATTTATTTTTTGCGGATATTGGGTATAAATTTCTTCCATTCAATGAGGATTTGTGTCGGACCAATATTTGCAGTTGTGGCGGTTTACGTGTCCATTTAGGCAAAATGTTGACTCGTCGGAGAAAAGGATATGATTGATAAAGTTACCATCACCTTCCACTCTCCCATGATAGTTTCGCAAAACTCTGTTCTGCGATGAAAATTATCTTCAGATAGCTCCTGGAGTAGATGAATTTTGTATGGATGGTTAAGTATCTTTTGAACAGAGCCTCTGCTAATGTTGTGATTTAAAGCCAATTGTTGAACTGAAGTTTTTGTATGGTCAACCACATAATGTCCAGAAAGTTTGTTTCATTAGTCACAACTCTAGGACGTCCAGGTTTATCCCGATCTTTAACGTTACCGGTTTCTTGAAATCTCTATAATTCGGTTCCCGTTGAAGATTAACTTGATTGAAAAAAGCCATTACCTCAGAACAACTTCTTCTTCTATCGCCATATCCAACCACCATTAGAATTTCGATACGTTTGGTTTGGGTTAAATGCACCATCATGAATAGAAAGTAATTATTGCACACAAGTTCAACTTCTGACTAATCTGTCACTGATAAAATCCAAAAACATCAAGCAACTTAGTTTTTTCAAAATATTCTTTTTTTTTTGCTTTTTAATCAAAATAAAGATAGGCATGTAATACATTGTTGAACTAAAAAAAAATACTCTTTTCAAAAATGTAACTTTTAACCCCTCGGGCTATTTAAAAAAAATCAAATTAGCCTTGTATCTCCGACACGAATGCCGCTAAAAATTGAAAAAAATCTTCACAAATAGAATTTAATTGCTCCTAACAACATACATACATAATAGCGACCCTGTATAATAACATTTTTTACTACTATACCTGCGCCATGACATTTTGGAAGGTAGGGATTAAAGTAAAGTTACACAAAGATATTTTCATTACTAACCATGAACAAATTCAGGTTTTGAAGATTTCTCGCACCATATTCAGTTTAATGATTGCCATAAAACGATTTTTTATGATTGGACAATGACAACGAACAATAGTCTACTTCCTACAACAATTGATGTTTAAATTAATAAATTGCATTTAAAAACATTTATAAAAAGGTGAATGTCAATTCGGATATTAACACTAATTTGTTTATGGCAATTTGTAACTAATAACAAAACATTAGACAGTTTTGTACTTTAGCGGAAAAGTTATTAATTTATTAAAGATTTAATTATATATGTGGTGAAAAAAAGAGAATACTCGCCACGGTGGATAAGATCATTGCTTTCTTGCATTGTCTCCCTCCGGCAATGCCGTTGGAAGTTAAACTTTCCGAAGATACTATTAATTAAAAATGTTACAAATTCGAATTATTACTTCCTGTTTGACTACCATTATTTTTTAAATTAATTTATTCAAAATAACCAATTACGTATGTATTTGATGTTGATGACATTTTCATGTATAGTTTTTTTTAATTGCCTCCAAAATAGGTACAAACATAAATGACTTAAAACTAAATATGTAAAAGTCATAAAAAGTTTAATTTTACTTTTAAATTAAGTTAGACTGAAACTTTTTGTTTAATTGTATACATCAATGTTTTTGTTCGATATTTGTAGTAAAACGACGACAACGTAACAATAAGCTATAAACAGAAATTATTAAAAATGAATGTACACGTCAAAAGTCGGTACTTCGTGCCAAGTTTTTAGTTTGATGGCTGCTTTGATTACACGGCATTTGATTGTACATCACCCGAGTTCCTAGAAATTCTCTTAACTTTCGCTACAGTCACGTTAGCTTTGTCTAAATTAATTTGTTAAAATTATTGCGGAAGAAAATGTTTACTGAGTATGTATGTTGTAAAAATCGAAACATCTCATTAAGAAAATTTAATTATGTGAAACCACTTAAGATATGTATCGGTTCCGAAAATTATAAGCAGATGCTAAAAAAATGTTTTTCTCTCATTATTTAATTAAATCAGTGGATGGTGCAGCATCAAGATAGTAAACAGCTGGATAATGTTGAAATAGAGTAGCGTGTGTCAGACTTCACGCCTGACGTTAAATGTAGCTAACTATTTTTGATTCATTTCAACTAAGCAATATATTATAACAACAAAAAATAAGTAGTTAATCTTAAATTTGTTCTTATTTTGCTTGCTTTCTAAATCATTTAAAACTGCATCCGAATTAATCGTTGCCAATAAATTTAAACTAAAAATACACGTACGAATGTTACAGATTCTTTATTTATTGCAAAAATTGTCTATATCAAGACACATTTTTAGGAAAATTAATTCGTGCAGTGTGAAAGTGGGTAATAATTAGATTCGGATGACATTTATTGCAAGGAATTGAGTGACACATAAACGCACGTAACACTTCTTGCGTTGTAAAGGTGTCTTATTCTATGTAGGCTTTTATAAATGCGTGTAATAAAATTATCGTAAACATTCAAGTGCCGTTAAATCTCAAGTTAAACAGAAAAGCACCACGTACTCCTAAAAATGTGGGATACGAAACTGGAACATAAAATGGTATTGATTGTGCAAGAAAATTGTGAAAATAAATTTAAAGAAAACACAGGCGTCTTCATTTTTAAACGAGTCTTAGTCTTAAAATAAAACTACACGGAAAGGAAGTTAGTACGATTATCAATTAATAATATTCAGCTGTTTTTGTCGTTTTGTGTTTGACCGAACAATATCTAAAAATACAAAGATATATTTTTAACTAATTCAAATATTTGGCACACTCTTGTAGCCAATTGATAAAGTGTCGATTTTCCCAAATTATTGGCAAAAATATTATATTAAACGGTGTATAACTCAAATTTTTATATGTTTTTCATACTGCTATCACACGAAAGTCTATAAACTTTTCATCGACTTAATAAAAGTCGTAGTACTTATAGTGTGCATGAAAAGAAGAAAAATAATTGAAATACACGCATATAAATAGCGAGAACAAACCCATCCAAAAATACCCGTGACAATTATAACATCTTTTTCAATGCAATCTATTATCTTCATTATCTTTATTTTTAGACACGACGTCTTCTCAATTTTTGTTTATATTTTCAAAACTTACCTCCTCAATTTTAACCGTCCGTACGATTTTACGCCGAACTTCATATTCATGACTTTCTTCTATTGTTTCAGCCATGGTGCAGAAGAATAATAATATGTAACTATATCTTGGGGAAGTTTGTAATAATCACTCCACAAACAACAGCCGGTTTTTGATTCGTTACTGGCGATCTATTCACAGAGAGACCACGTTTAAGACTGGCGCGTCAGTCTAAAATTAATTTCTTTCAACGAACGGAAGTAACTGCTTTTATTAGCTTCTAACTTGTACTTAAACAATGTATTAATTAACCGTTATTGAGAAATGCGCGAAAAGTACAATTTCTAATGTTGTTATTGAGGAAACGCGTAAAGATAATATTTGAATTTCTATTAAGTATCAGCGCAACCGTACGAGTTCGTGATTTAATTAAATGTATATGTATATTTCAGCAATAAAATGTAACTTTACGATTCATAAACACGTGCATTACTTAATAACGTGTTGGTTATATTTTTTCAGTCGAGATTGAAACTTTTCTACTTAAATGGGTCACACAAACGTCCCACGTTTGTTTGAAACTACAAAAATTGCCAAAATATGTTTTTTTTGATGTTTTACTTGACGATGACAAATTTGATTTTCTTCGCCGAAATAAGTATTTCCGCAATTTTTCTACGATTGTTTACCGATACGAGCACTTTCAGACGATAAATCTTATTTTGCGATGTTACTTTAAGTTAGTGTTTCTTTTGTACAAGAATAGAATTCAGACTCTAATAAAGAAACATATTTGACTTCGAAAAGATGAACTGGCTTGCAGGTGTCGCCAACAAATAAACTCAGTATAAAAGAAATAACAATATTATAAACGTAACGAACATTTAACTTTCATTTTTTGAAGGAGAAGAGGTGATACCTACTTTTATAATTCAAGTTCAAACGGTCACTTTAAAAATGTATGGGTTCATATAATCAATCAAACAATTTCTATTTTTTAATAAAAAGTTAAATTTGCTTTCTCTACTTGTTGTTCATACAACTGTCTTTAATTGTATTTGTACTTTATTTAATACCCATCTATATTAATTGATCTTTTACCCGAAAGTTCAAAAGAATTGAGGGGTTCTTGGTTTAGCTTTATTTGACGACAGGTTCTTCAAAATTTTCTTATTAATGAACATTAATAAAAACCTATTGTTCTCCAATAGTAATTTTCATTTAGTGAGTTTGCGGTAACTTGCAATATATTTCAACAAAATGTGATGTGATTGTATAGAGTGAATTTAAACATGTTCTTGTTACATTTGAAACAAGATTTTTCAGTGGCTTCTCAATTATAAAATATTCTCAAAAATAAAATTGAAATAAAATATGTTCTAATTTTTAATAAGTATGCAGTGACTGTTCTATTTGACAAAGTAACTGAATCCAAAGAAAACTATAGAAAGGGCTGACACTTCCGGTTGGTAGCAACATGTAAGCAAATAACATATGGTATTCAAGAGTGTTTATGACAATAAAAGTAAAAGTATTAAAAGGATTAAAAGTTAGAAAATAATTAAAATATTGATCAAATAAAAATGATTGTGGTGGGGTTGGGACAGGAAGGGTGCGTCGTACCATTCCCAATTTCTAATCAGCTCTTCCTTGTAGTAGACCAGACATACTGTGAAAAAATCAAGGATCTAGATCAGGGATGTCCAACAGGCGGCCCGCGGGCCGCATCCGGCCCGCGATGCTATTAGTTGTGGCCCGCGTAAAGTTTTACAAAAATCATATTTTCAAAAATATTGTATCTATGAAAAAATTGTGACAAAATTTATATTTTATGCAATATAATTGTGTTTATATCGCAAAGTGCAGTTCCGCGTTCCGCAGACGTAAACAATCTTCCACCACTACGAAACCAAACTGCCACTGACGGCACTAACCGACCACTGCGCATTACAGTTCACGCAGGCCACACCTCCCTCACCTTGCAGTAGTACACTGCCCCGCCGCCAAATGTCGGTTGCGTCGTCATCGCGCCATTGTGCTACCAACGCGTCGTCTGTTAGGTCGCTTTGTTAATTAATTCATTCTTTTGTTGATTTCTTAAACTTCTATGCATAATGAGTGAAAAATCGGTAAAACGTAAAATTGACAGTGAGAACAGAAGTTACAAAGAAAGCTGGAGAGTGACTACTTGATTTCTAACAATAATGAAAGTTACAGTGTTTAGTGTGCATGAATGTTGTCTCTGTGCCCAAATAATATAATGTGAGAAGACATTACACAACACTGCACGAAAAGAAATATGCTACCTACACAGATGAAAGTTGCAGATTTAAAGAAAAAGCTTAAACAACAAACTGGTATGTTTGGTAAAATATTACACTCTCAAAAGCATTCATTGCATGCATCTTATGCCGTGTCGCTTGAGCTGGCAAAAGCAAAAAAACCTTTCACTGATGGCAATTTAATTAAAAAATGTGCCGTTGAAATGGCCAAAGCTTTTGAAAATTCCAAAATGGCGGAGAATTTTGAATCAGTGCCACTTTCACATCAAACAATACAAAGAAGGGTTGTTGCTATGGGTGAGCAAGTAGAAAATTCTATGCTTAGCCTAGTTAAGAAAAGTTCATATTTCTCACTTTGTCTGGATGAAAGTACTGATCAATCAGATGTTAGTCAGCTGTTGATTTTTGTGCGACTACTTTTGAAGATTTTACCAGTAAAGAGGAGCTATTTGATATTTGTCCTCTCCATGGGACAACAAAAGGAAAAGATATTTATGAGGCTCTGAAGAAAACAGTTGACAGAATTG
The DNA here is from genome assembly GCA_030710515.1 of Abscondita cerata. NCBI lineage: Eukaryota > Metazoa > Arthropoda > Insecta > Coleoptera > Lampyridae > Abscondita > Abscondita cerata. The sequence goes on along the minus strand of JALBCR010001461.1, from coordinate 72,906 downwards.
GAGGCTTTAACAAATGTTCAGCCATAGCAACAGATGGAGCCCCGTCAATGACAGGTACAAAAAGGGATTAGTGGGCCTGCTCCGAGAGAATGGTGTTACTTGTCCGACAATTCATTGTATTATACATCAGGGAGCTTTATGTGGAAAATCAGTCAAGCAGGATCAAGTTTTTAAAACTGTCATTAAAATTATAAATATGATCAGAGGTGAAATCGCTCCCTTTACACAGGCAACTTAGGCAGTTTTAATGGAAACAGAGGCTGAGTATGGAGACTTGCTAATGTACAACCACGTAAGGTGGCTGAGTGCAGGAAAGTGCATGGAACGATTCTTTGCCATAAGAAAGCAGATTCCTGCATTCCTCAGTGAATACGTTTCATCTGACACAACTGAACTGGAAGAGAAGATTCAGGATCCAGAATTCTTAAGGCAGTTAGCCTTTTAACAGATCTGACCAATCATCTCAACAGTTTAAATTTGAGTCTTCAAGGAAGAAACCAGACGATTTCAGATTTGATCGGATTAATAAACGGATTCCGGAATAAGTTGAATGTGTTCAAACATGCTTTGGAAAAGAACAACCTGGCACACTTCCCTAGCTGCCTACAATTAGCTGAAGAATTCAATAATAAGATAAATATCAACTTTTCATGCTGCAGCGAACAAATCCAACATGTTATTGATGAATTCAATGCACGATTTCAAGACATTGAAAGTCTCAAAAGCAGTGTACTGCTTTATAATAATCCTCTTGTAGTTACCATTGAAGATCAACCACCTGAATTACAGCTTGAGTTATGTGACCTTCAAGCTGATATGTTCCTGATCACCAGACAAGAAAAAGGACCTGAATTTTTCAAACTGCTGTCTAAGGAGAAATTCCCAAACCTGCGAGATTTTGGACTGAAAATGACGTCAATGTTTGGAAGCACATATACATGTGAAAGTGCCTTTTCCTCCATGAAATTCATCAAAAACCACAACAGAAGCAACCTTACCGATTCTTCCTTACGTCATCTGATGAGACTGTCTACAACTGAACTGGCAGTAGACATTTCTTCATTGGTGGATGAAGCCTATCGGCCACAGTCTTCACATTAGTATGTGCTACGCTACATCTTTTTATTTTAATAATGCAATGTTTGTCTTAATTCTTAAAATAAAGAAAACAAAAAACTCTATATCTAACTCTGTAAATCTAAAATATGTAGTTGTTGAGCAATAAAATTAATAATACTACTTTTTATTTTATTTATTTTTGTACATCACATTATTTTGTGTTTCTTTATTAAGACTATGATATGGCCCGCGACCACAATACAGGTTTTAGTTTTGGCCCTTGAGACCTTGCAAGTTCGACACCTCTGATCTAGATGCTTCCTGTGAGGCGTTATCGCGGGTACTAACTTGCAGGCTTGCTTGCTTTCTTGTTTACAGACATAGGTTTTTCGGATTTTTTAGATCACAGGAATGAGCTATCGAAAAACGGTTTTTACCAAAAGACGTGGAATTTCGAGGTCAACAATCGTACAGGTATTTTTCATTTGGGTGGATGGTTAGGTCAGAAAATGAAAAAAAGGGTTTATCGACGATTATGAGTTGGTAGCAACTTGATGTTACTACCAGAAATAGAATCCTTTGTAAACTGCCATAATAAATGCAGGCGACTATTTTCATTTCATATTTTATTTTCAATTTTTTTGTAGGTGTTTTTAATCTTACTTACTTTTTAATTATTGAACATATTTGTTTGTTTTAGATTTTTATGAAATGTGAAGAAGTCGTTCATACATAAAGTCCTCAAAATTAGAGAAGTTTTTTGATGGAATACATGTAACAATAAAATTTGGTCCAATTAAAATGAAGTGAAGACAGTTTTTAATCCAGACATTAGTGCGAATAACGAATAAATTAAAATTAAAATTCAGTCCAATACGTCATTTACGACAACTACAGGTTTTATACAGTACTCCATGGTCAACAATAAAATCATGAAAGTTCTCGAGAATCATCACTTTTGTTTCCGGACCTGGTCATCAAGACCCTCCCGGTTCTAAGAATAAATAACAAAACAGAATTTCCGAACACACAACCACACATCAATATAGCGGCACGATGAACATTTTATAAATTAATTTTGAGGGTTTGAATAAGGATTCAGAAATAATGATCGATGTTTTACTTATGCAGGAAACGCACAGTGGAATTGAGAAAAGTAGCTTTAAACAAATGCTTTGCCAAGATGAATCCATAATTGCACATGGTTTCGTCAGTACACTATCCAGGTGATCTTCTGATCGTCTAGGGCACCGTACATTACACTTACATCGCAACACAATAATGAAAAAGAATGTAATTGAACATTCGCACCTTCGAGAGCCGATCGTCAAACGTCTGGTGAATTTCATCTAACTGGTCAACTGTAAGAATAAGATAACAAGCCAAACTACGTAGCCTTAGAAACTCTTTCAAAAAAACCAGCTGCATCAACCCATAGCTCACACAATAAACTTGTAACAAAGGTGGAATTTTCCAACCGCTGCCGTTTAGTGAACTCTTTAAATGTAAAATGCATTATTAATTGGTTAAAAAAAAGTTATAAGCCTGATGGGTAGAAACGGAGAAGTCAAGAAAATAACTATATTTTAACAAATTTTGAAAATTATATTACTACACCTGCAGATACAGATGCATTGTCAGACGCAATACCATTTCAATTACAAGATAGAGTTACTTGGATGAAACATATTATCAGTTTTTTGATATACAAACTGCAATTGAAAAAATGTTCGAGGAACAGGAGTTTCAGGCTCAACTCAACTCTTTTGAATCAAGACACTTTGAACTGGTAGCACAGGAAAAAATTTTAATTGTACAGTCGTAGAACCCCAACGCTAGTTGGGCCATCTTGATGAGCGTTTAGAGAATTTATTTTATTCACAAACCTTGTTCTTTCGTACTGCCGACATATCGGTCGCAGAGTACGATCTTTATCAAAGCATTTGAAAGAGTTGGGAAGTAAGAATATTTCAGATGCCTTGATAAAAGTCGTACTATGCGGCCGATATGTCGGCAATACGAAAGAACAAGGTTTGTGAATAAAATAAATTCTCTTAACGCTCGTCGAGAAGACCCAAATAGCGTTGGGGTTCTGCGACTGTACAATTAAACTTTTTTCCTGTGCTACCAGTTCAAAGTATTTTGATTCAAAAGAGTTGAGTTGAGCCTCGAACTCCTGTACAATTTGAATTTTGAATCCATCAAATCGATTGCTATAAATGACGGTAGTGACGTGGATAATTACATCATCAATGCAAAATGATTCAAAAAATTAAAAGAAAAGAGTGATACAATTATTAAACATTTACTGATTTTTAAAACGCTAAATCAATCTATTGGTGACTAGTCTACATTAGTCATTCACATTATAGCACCTTCAAATATTTTGAAAACTAAGTGAGAACTTTTAGAAATCTTACAACCTTCAATTATAAACGAAGAGAAAAACAAATATGACTCATTAATGCAAAATGGTTTCAAAAATTAAAGGAAAAGAATGTTGAAATTAGTAAACATTTACTGATTTTTAAACAAGATGCTTGTCAGTTTCCTTTCGTGGGTTAAAACACTATGGAAAGCCAATAAAGAACAAAATAAAATATTGAAAAACGAAACTTACTATTAAATTAGTTTGAATTTCAAATCAATCTTTCAGGAACTTTAAGAAAACAAAACACAAAACTAATACACATTTCATTATAATGACCCGAGACCAACACGAAAGAAGAAAAATCATGTAGAAAATGCATTTTACGCGGATGCTAAAGTGAATTTGCTTGCTCCGATTTAACAATCTACAAATATAAAATGCAACTGACTTGTTTGTAAATAGTAATTTATAAATATTATAGTTTAAACGTGTGAAACTGAAACTATAGATAAACGTTTATTAAAATTACACTTGATATATCATTGTTTTACCTATCTGTTTTTTTTATTCCGTATGACTTTTGCATATTTTACATAGAAATTAATTTTTGGTTATGATACATATATTTTGTTGGGTCATTGACCAATTGACTTCAATGAAAAACCGGCACTGCCAGGTGCATATATTAGTAGAAGTAGTAATATGTCACTGTAAAATCAAGAGATAGATAGCACAAACTGAAATTAAAGAAATTATAATGAAATCGAAGTTGTCGTTGACGAAATCTCGTGTAAGAGGAACGCGTAAATAATACACAATACGAAAAGGAAAACGAGGTAACGTTTTAATTGCTTAAAGCATAGTCAGATTATGTTCCATAATGCTGTAAAAATGTGATTTGAAACACCATATTATACATTATAAAATATGCGATGCGAATGCCAATTTTAATTTTTAAATACGGATATCTAAAGAACTATCAATTTTCAACAAATGTTTTATATCACAAAAATGTTTGTATGAACACGTAGAATCCAAAATAAAATCCAATACAGGGTATTCCATTTTAAAAAATCATACTTTTTTACGCCCTGCTTTCCTGGAACACCCTGTATAACTTCCAATATTTTTAAAAGGTTTGCGTTTCTTACTTCTTACGGTCAATGCAGTTTTTACTCCAATAATACTGGTTAAGTGAAAACTTACTTTACTCTATCGTTGGGACACCCTATACCTATACAGCCTGTCCACATTTAAGAGCGGACTACTACTAACTTTGTTATCTTTAAAGCTACAAATTCGCTCAAACAGACAACATAGTATCATTTTTAATGGTGATTACAAATGTCAAAACAGAAAAACAATTGAGGGTAGTGTTCTCAGGATAAATTATGAATTATATATTTTTTTAATTAGAACATCCTGTATATTTTGTTATGATTTGAAAGAGATTCGCAAACTGAACACAAAAGTCTTAACCCACTATTATAAAAAAAAAATGAAAAATAAAGTAATTATTTTTTCACTTGCATGAAATGGTATTCAAATGAAAAATTAAAGCTTATTGTTGTTGTTTTAAAGTTACTGTGTTAGAGGTGTAGTACCCGTTGTTTAACACAAATTCAACCAAAGCGTTTGAACATTACATTCACCAATTTCTTAAGCGTGATGTGCCAGATCTTCGCTACTTTTTCAAACTTTATCGAAGATTAAAGAGCAACAAAACAGATTTTATAGATTTTATAAAAAAAAGGAGAAATGATTTTTTACTAACAGAACATACGGAAGTAAATGTACTGAAATATTTTGAAGCACATCCTACTAATTCTGTCAGGGATTTGTCAACAACTTCTTTATTTTACATTTTTTATAATAGTGTGTTTATAAGACTTTTGTATTCAGTTTGCGATTCTCTTTCAAATCATAACAATTTATGTATACCGGGTGTTTTATTTAAATAAAAAGTTGTTTTGACCATTATTTTAAGAACACGAGGCTCTATTATTTTTCTGTTTTGACATTTGTAATTACTATTAAAAATGATACTAGTTTAATTATTTGACCGATTTTTGAGCTCTAAAGATAACAAAGTTAGTAATAGTGCTCACTCAAATGTGGACAGGTTGATGTCATCCGGTATATAATTTGGAGTAAAAATACTTAAAAATTAAAGTTGGTAGTTTGCTTGGGTAGTTTGTGCCTGTTAGTGCGCATTCATATTTTTTGTACATGCATTGAATTGAGTGTGTAATGTATATTCCTTATTGTGTTTATGCAGGTAGATTAGACACTGGAACATAGGTATAAAGAGACTTTATTATGAATCAACTCAAGTTCTGGAGACGACAACGTTTCGCAACGTTTTTATTTTGTTTGCTATTTCTATATTCTAATATTTTTTTCGTCGTTGTCGTGACTGGCGCTTGGACCGGTCCATTATATGTCGTCATGCAATGACTATGCTGTTATTTTTTTATGTTCTTATTTACTTTCTATAATATTTACACACTTAATCAATAATACTACATATGAATATGAATACTAAGGTGGATCAGGGTTGGAATGTATAGTGTTTAGCGGTTTTATCACCACTATACAGGTTTATACTAATCTTCTGTGGCACCATACGTAACACTTGCATCACATAATAATATACCGTACGAATAAATAAATCGCGTTTCGCACCTTATGGGTATTTCTTTAAGGTCAATTTCAGTTAAATAAGTATTACCTACAATAAATATAGATGTTAAAATTATGATTGAGTTGTTCATGATTTTAACTGTCAGATAAAACTATGATGATTAATTAAATTACTTCAAAAGAATTAACTACATATAAGTCTAAAAGCCTTATATATTTACCGATTTGATTGTAACAACAACATTTACATATGGATGAATGATGGTGTGGAATAAGGATATATAACGGGTGCGCCATCTGTGGCGAACTTTTTTATTTTTTTACACTAACTTTATTTGTTCCTTTCTATTTTATTTCCATCATGTTTTGAATATAATATCCAACAAATGACCGCCTTTATATTTGATGGAAAAAGATGCCCTTTTTCGTGAATTTTGTATCACATTTTCCAGCGTCTCGGTGGTAATAAGCGATATTTCCCGGCGAATATTGATTTTGAGCTGAGCTATAGTTTACGGCTTGTCGATGTAAACTTTGCTCTTCAAATACCCCCACAAATGGCGGCGTCAAATCGGGTGAGCGCAGGATCAATCGAAATCGCCGTGGTTCAATATGACGCGTCCGTCGAACATCGTGCGGAGTAGCGTCATTGAATCGAGGCTAGTGTGTGCTGTGGTCCTATTGGAACCAGGAGTGGCCCATGTCATTTTCAGTCATTTCCGGAAACACAAAGTCACGCAGCATCCCTCTGTAGCACGCGCCATTGATCGTAACGCCGCACCAAACGGTCACTTTTTGATCATAGAGAAGCTCCTCGAATATCTCACAAGGATTTTCGTCGGCCCAAAAGCGGCAGTTTTGCGCCATTCATTGTGAAATGAGCTTCATCTCTCATGATGATTTTGAAGCAAAACTCACCATCACCATGGAGCATGTTTTCGACGAAATGAGCGAACGCAAGACCTCACGGCTTGTCTTGCGGCAACAAACGTTGTGTAATTTGAACTTTGTAAGGGAAAAAGTGCAAGTCGTCCTTCAAAATGCGCCGCAATGTCGTTGCAGACAAACCCAACTGCAATGCACGGCGTCGATTTGATGTGTTTGGGCTTTCACGAACATCGGCTTCTACGGCAGCGATATTTTCGTTTGAGCCCCTTGATCTCGGTCTTCTGGGTTGTCAATTGGTCGCACAACTGCCGGTTTGCACCAAATTGCGAATTGTGGTGTGTGAAAGCCGTGTTTCACGAGGATATAAACGTTTGTAGGCACGTTGCGTTTTGACAATATAAGACACATTTTCAAAATGCAATTTGACGATTTCTGCTCGTTGTATCGGTGTTACTTGATTCATGGCACAAAATAGACTAAAATGACGCGTCGAACAAGCCACTATACAGGATGTCCCGAGTTTATTTTTACATCCGGAAACCCTGCGTCAAGCCCAAAATTCTAAGCGAAAAAGTCCAAATAACATATGGTCGAAAACGTACCGTTTTCACACAATTCCCATAAATATCGCTGGCCAATGAGCGCTGGTTGTCTCATTTGACTCGCTACAAACAGCCTATTTAAAAGGAAGCGCGATAGATGAGTGGACAGCGTGCTCGACTGTAACCGCTGCGGGTTCGCTTCCCACAACCGGCAACTACTCGATTCTGCTTTTTTTTCTTTTTTTTTCCCAATTCGACACCTTGACGTGACAAAATAACACCAGTGACATGGGACTGTCCAAAGTTTGTTTACATCGAAGGCGTACACCACGAAATGTCTCACTCGCAAACAGCGCGTGGAAACGTTCGTTCGAGCACGACCTTTTCTCTCTGTCTTGCCTACGCTCAATAATGAGTGAGACAGAGGGGAAACTATTGCGCTCATGCGATATTTTTGGGAATAGTGTGAAAACGGTACGTTTCCGACCATATGTTATTTGGACTTTTTTCGCTTAGAATTTTGGGCTTGATGCAGGGTTTGCGGATGTAAAAATAAACTCGGGACATCCTGTATATGTCAATATGTCAAAAAATGGCGGAACTATTCAAGTTTCAAATGCTATCGCAACCAATGGCGCACCCGATATTTAACATAACCCCTGGACCATGAAGGAATTGTGTTGTAAGCATAGGTCAATAGGATTAATGTTAGAAACACTTATTTATGATTTCTATTGTATTAAAGCATTTTCCATAATTACTTTTAAGGTGTAGTGGTAAGTATTGAACCACCAACAATCTAGTTGGAATTTAATAGTAATTTGCACTCTGTTTCATTAAAATCTAAAGAGAGCAAAGTTGCTGTAAATAAAGATTGTGAAAGGTGTCAAGGATATATAAAAGAATTAACCAGTGAAAAATTGAATATTGCCCTAGTTAAGCAAAATAATGAATTAAAAGAGCACACCAGTTTGTTGAGATCGTCTGTTGTAGTTGCAGAAAAAAATGTTCTGGAAATTAGAAATTCATATGCTGAAGCAGTTATGAATCTACCAAAAAACAAGAATTTAATGTGTAACAATAAAACAGAGGGAATGCGTTGGATGCTATTAAAAAACAAATTATACTAAAACTAATGCGAAAGTCTTAAGAATAAACAAGAATCAGAAAGTATTCTTAATGTAATAAATATTGAAAATAATGATATATTAACAGCTGAAACATGTGTTAAAAATAATCCACAGATAAGAATAGTGAGCATATCTGAAGAACTAGTGTAAAAATTGTACATATAAGAATCGAAACAGATACGTTGCTTTAGCGGAACTAAGTTGTGAATGTAAAAATGTGTAGTTAGTTTAAAGGCAAAACATATATGATACACATATGCTCAGAAAATCATGATGCTACTAAATGTAGTTCTGATATTAAGAAATTCATTTAATGGGTTAGTGCATAACCTTTGTCTGTTATTTAAAATTCTAATAATTAGATGACAAATTACAAAAAAATTGGATTTTATCGAATAGATCAAAAACTGCTCAGTTTAGGTATAGAACATGTTAGATTCTTTCCCAATGATTTTCAAAGGAGAATTCACTAGTGACATAAAAGATGGTAATTTCCATTTGAAAAAATTGAGTTTACACGTGATTTGTGATGCCAAAGTTTGAACCAAATTTTTCGGACGTGTTGTACAATATTTTCGGGCATCGAAAATGTTATAAAGGTAGTACTCAAATTTTAACACTTCAAAAAATAATTTTTATCTCTACAATAACTTCTACGGTACACTAATTTTTTTAATGCCGTATATCTATTAAAATTTTTTAAATAATGCGAATAATTTGAAATACGCTGAAGCTAGGAATATGAATACAGGTCAAATGTACGCAAAATTTTACGAATTATTTAACGCTTCAAAAATATACAGAGTGTTCCATTTAAACAAAATCAACTTTGGTTGACTACGTTTTTCTGAATATTTTTAAAATGTGCAATTTTAGTCTATTTGGGAAACCTGCTCACACCTTTTCGGACAAGTAGTCTAGGGGCCCATAACCGGACAATTACACACTAACTGGACACACTGTATGTATAAATAATCGAATAAACTTAAGGTTTAAAAGTGTTACATTTTCTCAATATATATAAACTATTGGTCAGAGAAACTACGTGTACTATGCTAAAAAGAATTTTAACAAATGCCTAATGACTTAAAAATTTAAGTGTAAAGAGCAAAATCGTTAAGAAGAAGGTTATGGATAAAATCAAAAATATAGTTGTATTTTTAATTTACATTGTACAAGTGTCATGACTGTGAGTTTTGAATAATTTGTTATATATTTGTATAGTTTATATTCCAAAATTGTAATAAACATGTATATTACCGTTTAATTAATAATTAATTTTTTTTGGAAGGTATTTTCTTTATTTCTTTAATATAATACATAAAAATGAATGTGTGTGTGTTTGTTTGTTTGTTTGTTTGTCCTCGAACTCCTCCTTAACCGTTAGTCCGATTGGAATGAAATTTTACACACTTCTTCAGGTCGATCCAGAATAGGTCAGGAACGTTTGATTTTCGCGATTGCCCCCGCAAAATTTACCACTTTTTAGCCGTTTTTCGTCGCACAGTGGGTATGCATGTTTCTGAGGAGGTTGAAATGTATGGAGCGAAGGTAGTCAAAAGATATCCCAACACAAAAAAAAATTGTGATCGGAAGCATACTTTCGGAGATATGATTTTTGGAAAATCAGGGCGTAGCAAAGCGCGCCGGGACAGCTAGTTTAATATATTATTTTTTGTTAAGCCAACCTATGTACGGGCTTTTATGCCTCCTGCAGGTCCTTTATTATTTATTTTATTTGTAAATGATAATTGGTAATAAATATTATATTATTTAAATAGAAAAAATAGAAAATTAAGTAAAATTTGTTTTAGGTTTCTTGTTAAGGTTTTAATTTTACTGTTTAAATTAAGTTGAAAATTATGAATATTGTAAGGGTATTGTACAATCCTCTACCCCTTCGCAAAACGTCCTATTGCGGGAAATCTTTGTAAACGAAAGAACACTTTTGAAGTTAGAAGCGTTTAGACATGTTGCTAAGTTAAAGGATTGATTATTTAATCAATGGTTGAAGTTTAATAAGTGTTAAATAATAAATTATGGTCCTTCGACTAATCAACTAAAAGTGTTTCATTTTAATACAATTAAATAATATTAGAAAAAGCGCATTGCAGGCTCATTCAAGGGAGCAAAAACGAAAACGACAATAAAAATAAACCCACACGTTAATTTATTTACGTAATATTCAAGCTATAATTGCTTAAAAATACTTGCAGGTGTCTGCAATTAGCATAAACTTCTACCTGGAGTATATAGAAAGGAATTTCAAACACAAAAATTTAAAACCTCAAGTCATGGGCTTTATTTTTGACGATGAGCATACAGTAGTGTCCCTGGAAGAACAATTTTTTCCCTATCGAATACATGAGTAGGGTTTGTGATTTTCCCACCTTCAAATAAAAATTAAAATATAGAATATTCAAAATCTTAAGCTTGAACGTATTCGACTATCCACTGTGCACTATTGCATTCGTGGTCAAATATAAGGAAATTTACATTATGTAAAAACGACAAAACAACAAAATAATTATTTTTATAATGATTAAAAAAATTTTTCATCAAACTTTGCCATGAACGACAAAGGCAGAAACAACTGCGTGAAGTGTCAAAAAACTAGCAATCACTAATCAATGGAGCCATAGCCAACTATGGTTTCCATTTAAAAAAATGCATGTTTGGTCTGTAACTCGAAAACGAATTAAGCTAGAATAAATTCGAGTACGCCATTGAATTGCATATAAAAAAAATGCACAAAAAATGTTTTAGTTAAAATAAAAAAAGACTCACAAACAAAAAAGTTATGAAGCTTTAAAGAAAACGGCATAAACCGCAAAACACTCTGCATCTCCCAAACGAGTCGAGATATCGAAGTGCTGTTTAGACCATTAAATTTGTCTCAAAAATAGGGCCAAGGGTCCCGACCACGGTTTTTCCCTATCAATTCGGAAAATACCTGAAACCCCCCAATTACATCGAAAATAGGACACCCGGTACATGGTTCAGGCAAATAATTTAAAAATAAAATATTAAATAACTGTTGTTTTGTTATTTTACAACAAAATTACCATTTCATAAAACGTTTGAAACAATGTTTTGTATAACACATCGTAATTTCTCTGTTTATTTCAACGTGAATGTAACACACATTTCCCGACGTATGTTATAAGTGTGATGTTGTTGATGTTTACATAATTAGAAAATAGAAAAAAAATTATATAAAGCACGCAAGAGATATTAATATTTATTAGTTTAATATATGTTTAACTACTGCAACTTCACAAATTCAACGTGCTTGTTGTTAATTTTGCAGTTATTTATAGGTTATTGTATTAGATGTTAATTCGTGCTTTCACTTAATTTTCATTAAACTGTTGAATTAATTTTTAACAAGGATTTTCTCTTGTTATGCGTAATTATGTTCCAAATAGAACGATTCATTAGTTTGAAGGAAAGTAATGGTTAGGGTCATGTCAATTAAATAAAAGTTAATCGAATAGAACCTCCTAATAAATTAGTAACTTTTCTAGTATATATTTACTTTTATTTATAATGCAGAAAATTAATAATAATAGCAATTATAACAATAGTGTTCAGTAAAACTCTTTTGTTATTGAAACATGAAGTGAAATTAATACCTTTAATTTCTCATAGATTAATTACTAATTAGCATTGTTTGCTTTTTTTAGATACATACAATTAAGTAATACTTCTTATGATTTTATGGATAAATATAATTATTGTTTTGCAACTTTTTATTGAATAAAAATTTCCAATGCAAATTTTATTTACATTAATAATTCTTGAATGCCATGCTATATGCACAAAAACTGCATTAAGTAAAGTGAAGCAATTGTAAAGCAAAGCTATAAACAGACGAGTATGAAAAGTACCTACACTCAAGCTTATTCAAACTTGACAAAATAAAGTTGAAATATATTCACTCACTTTTTTTTGAGGTAAGGTAAGTTGAGAACCCATTTAAAAAATCGACTCAAAAAACCCATTTATAAAATCGACTTTCGAAACAGATTTATAAAATCGGTTTTCAAAATCGGTTATTAAAATCGGTTTTTAAAGTCGACTTTATAAATGTGTTTTCTTGAGTCGATGGGTTCTTAAAATGTTGTTTTTTATCAATTGCGATGGTGAATTTAAATGCTTCTACTAATATTAATTGATTTAAAAAAATTGTTAAAATATCCTATCTAGCATAAAACTGGCTTGAGGGGTACCTGCTTTGAACATTCTCGGTTTCGGCAAACGTAAAGAACTTTAAAAGTAAGCCTTTTTACAAAATAAGATAAATAACGAGAAAAACTTATAAACCACGTTCTTACATTTAGTTAAACAAATTCAAAAAATATTTATTGTTTCATAAAATATATTGGAATATTTTAAATTATTTTGCTAAAAATAATATCGTGTTTAATACTATTACTAGTATTATTCGCAATATTAACATTAATGGAGCAACCACTACAATATATAATATTAATTACTGAGAGGTCTACTGCTCGAAGGATAGAGGTTGAATTATTTTCTGGATTTAAATTGAAACAGCTTAAGTAGTTAAAATTCGCAAAGATCATAACAAAATTAGATTAGATAGAACCAAATAAAAAATAGGGGTTTCTATTTAAAATAAGAAAGTTAAGGATTACTTCCGGCATTACCGCAAGTGCGACATATTTATTAATGCTTTCATAAAAAACCATATTTTATTTAGCTTGTTTATAAAAGCTCATGACAAAATTATTACCGCAGATTTTGATTAAACAGTTATGTATAAATTCTTTTAAAATAGATTTTAGTAAACCGTTTAAAAAATCGAGTTAGAAACGGTTTTAAACATCGATTTGAAACACCGATTGCAAACATCGATTATAAAATCGGTTTTAAAAACCGATTAATTATAAAAATTGATTTTAATATAGGTACGATTTTTGAAAAGTAACGATTAGTCTATTATTGAGGTTAATAAACGTTTTTCTAAAAACGATTAATCGGTTTTTGTTTTCCACGGTTTTGTCACCACTAGTCAATGCTTTTTAATATGAACTATAGTGTTTTTGAAGAATGTCAACATTTATACTTTATATTTGAGTAACGACAACGTTTTTATCACTTTTTCATAATTTTTGTAGCTGTTCTTTATTTTTTCATAGAAGGAAAAAAATTAACTTTATAATTTAAAGTTGTTAACCTTCTAGGTGGAGGCGGGGTTGAAAATAACAAAACGTAAATTAAAAAACCGTGCTGGTCACAAAATTTAAAATGATCATAGAGATAGATGTTGTCACGAATTAATGATTAAAAATTAATAAATTATATAAGACACATAGAACGTTTGTTCGTTTTAAATTATAAACTTAATTGGAGGAAAAAATAAACTTTATATTACATCTTATAGTAAATAATTTCTTCTTTATCGTTGTGATCGTATATTAAAGTTTTCTTTTTTGCCAAAAAAATGGACCTCGTCGTTTTTGTTGGCTTCTTCTCTTTGTAGAAGACTTTAATATACGATTTATATTACGGTACAGGTATAGTTCCTCCTTCGTGTATGTTTCTTCACCTACTAAAAGAAGGTGACTAAATTTTAATGTAGTTCAGTGCATTTAGGAATTGACCCACCATTTTTGTATACATTTTTTCTCTTACCCTCCATTCGAAAGGGTTTTCCTCGGTAAGTTTAACTTTAAGCAAAAAGTATATAATTAGGGAAGAGGAGCAAAGTATTGGAATAAATAGTAGTTGTGTATTGTGTGTTGCCTAGCAATGAATTTACAAATTTAGAAGAACCGAGAGTTTGTGTGAAAAGAAACAGCTGTTAACAACCTGCTGTAAGAGAGAGATACAAACCTTAATTCTCATACGTACGTTAACAGTGTTGTCAGATCATCGACGGTCAGATTTAAAATATTTTCTATTCATATTTTTTTAGAACAATACAATACTACTTCTACCTGTAAAGAGTTGATTATAGAACCTAAAATTTTAAAACCCGTCTTCTTCACTATTCTTAAACAAAACAGAATTAGTAAATTGTATTTATACCAAAAAAATTTATGCATTTTTTTCGGTTTTATCCTGTCCGTTTGATATGTGTACCTTTTGCAAGTTATGAATTTAGAGAACAAAGAGAGAAGTAGGTACTCTTTGGCTTCACCAATTTTAAACCGTTTGAACTGGTTCATTGTATTTATTTATTGAATTTGTTAAGAAACGAACATTATCGTTGCAGATGCAACGCTTAATTTAATCAACAATTATATTGTTTAACTCCTAGTAAAATAATCTACTTTTTCTTATTTTTAGTCGTACTTAAAGAGCGCAAAAGCTTGCATAAACAAAACTTTATATCCAAGCTAGCGCTATAGGTAAACCAAATTTTGAACACGACGTGTTTTAATTTTTGTTTTCGCACGCAAATTTATAGTTTTTAGGTTTGTAACGTAGGAACACGAACGACAAATTCTAATCAACCTATACAGGTCTTATTATATACACCGCGCGCACCTTAAACACCTTCTTAAAAATTTGTATCATAATTAAATTGTAGTGTCAACAGTAAGGGTTGTTTTTTTACCTGCCGCAAGCTCTGACGTTGTTTTTGTTTTTGTTGTTTAATCATTTCTTTTTGTCGATGTTGGTTTAAAATCTTTATAAGTATGGGTTGGTTACAGCCAACAAGCATTAAAAAACAAACAAATAAAATGGTAAGAATTTATTTTAAAAAACAACAAATACGCACTTTCATCGAAACAAATTTTATTAACACCTTACTACACAAATAGAGTGCATAATTTAGGTATTGTAGTAGTTGCGAAAATTAACATTATATACCTACATAAGTTTAATAAAGGTGGGATTTTTTACTATTAAAAAAGATTTGACTGCATACATTAATCTTCAAATATGAAATGTTTAACATATTATATTCATTATTAAGAAAATGTTAGTAAATTGCTATTACTAAAACAGTGAAAGCATTGAAACTAAAAAGACACATTTGCATCCTGCGGTAGCACGCTAGCAATTAATTAAATTAATTAATTAAACATTTGAAAATTTTAAGGAAAAAATTATTTACATTTATCGATTTATCAAACTTTTATCAGGGGCGATCACAATATTACAATTAACACATGAATTTATTTGATAAAAATATCTAAAATAGAAATGTATTATGTATTTTGCAAAATTGCTAATTCTGTCCCAATAATCGTACCCAACCTTAGCATAGAAAAAATATATTAATTTTATGTCACTGCTCGCTAGAAGTTGCGGGCATACAATATGTAATTATTAAATATGATGTCTTTCTAAATATATAGATCATTGTTGACGGATAAATTATAGGACTACCTAAATTGTATATACACATTAAAAATAAAATTAAGAAAAATACTTTACTTGATTTACAAATGTTGCAAATTCATTAATTTTTGCGATTTTTTTTCTTTTGAAGTTTTTACAGTTCTAAGGTCTTGAGAAATCCACTTCAAAGTTTTATTTAATTTACACAATATCAAATGCTGTATGAAGAATAACTTATGTTCGTGACATGAAGAATCGATATTTAGCCATTCGGGATTCGACGCATTCACTTTTTAACACATACATATATCAATTAATTTTTTTTAAAGTTACTTTTTTCTTTATTTTGGGAAAAATAATTTTGAAATGTTTGTAATGCTGTAAAAGTTACCTGTATCACTTGATCAGAAGGTTTTTTTTAATATTTGACACTTTCTTTCGAATAATCCTTTTCTATTAAAAATAAATCAATTTTGTTACTTAAAATATCTTCCACAGATAATTCTTCGCATTGTTTGCGATTAAATTTTTTTTGGGTTTTATAAACAACCTACCCGGCCACATATGCAATCGCACATTCTTCTAAGGTTGCACTATTTACACAAGTTAAAGTCTCGTTTTCACAATCGGTTACATAAACTTCCTCTTCATTTTCCTCACACTCGCTATGCTTTATGCCATCTTTGCTTCCTATTAAGCATTCACTTTGCAACTCCATATTAAAATCTTCATCGATTTCACAGTTAGAATTTTCCGGCGGCTTCAAAAATCTAACCACTATATTCCACTGCAAAGATTGACGAAATGCTTTTGCAGTAGGATTTGAATTATTTCCACTTCTACGACGAATTGTTGCAAATAAATTTTCTAGCGGATCCTGATTTAATCGACTCGTTAACAGGAACTGGAAACCATCTTTTTCAAATCGTCCCACAATTGCAAAGTGGCTTTAATAGACAATATTAATCCGCGAAAACAATAAATACCATCGTGAACTTTGTGTGTTTTTGTGTAAGTTTTCCATGTTGAGATCCATTCCACTGCTTCACTTAGAAATAATTCTAGAAAAGGTTTCTTTGTGGACAAAGCACTTTGGTAGGGGTTTGAACTGTTTAATATGCGACTGTTTAAAATGTCAAACAAATCATTCATATTTGCCACAAATTTGGCAGTATGTAGAGCACTTTCACTATTTATTTGTCCAGTTTTTACGCAAGTCCTAATTGCTGCCGAAGTAGTTTTTGAAAATACTTGCGTTGCATATTTCACTCGCATCTTTTGGAATGTGTTCGGGGAAATATGGAAATTTTGGAAGCGCCCGGGCAGTTTTACAGTGTTTGTCTATATTATAACAAGTTTTTATGTCTTCCCAAGAAACTTTATTTCCTTCCACAAATATATCATGTGCCAGCAAATTATTTCTAACACTTTTGATTAAATGTGGAACATCATACATGGCAAATATTTTTTGTCATTCACGTGAAAAAACGGCGTGTCTTCTGTCACATCTAAATCATGAAAAGCAGCTCTGTTACTAGCCGCTTGGTCTCTTATGACTATTCGGACATTTAACCCTACAGCTTGTAATGCTTTAATATTTTTAATAATGAGGCATTTTAACACATCGTGTTTTACAGATGTTTCCGATAAATAGTAGCTGATGGGAATTTTCCATTTATTTATTAATCCTCGAACCATGAACACCAACGCCTGTGATGCAATTTTATTTTCTCTGCCCAGATGGCCATAATCCTGAAAACCCTCGATGAAATCGTTTCTTGAGTTGTAGTCTAAACTTCTTTTAATACTCATTTCATCCATTAGTAAAACGCATTCTTTTTCTTCCGTTGTCATGGTTTCCACTTTGCCTTGAAAATTTACGAACATATGGGTATCTGTTCCAGCACACAACTCAGTCATTAAAAGCCACGTACTTATTGTACGTTTTGATGGTAACATGAATTTTAAAGTTTCCTCATGAATAAATATAACACCGGAGATTTATAATATAAACTCATTGCAAGGTTTTTCTCTTCTTTTGTCCATGCATGTTTGTGCTTATGATTGACTTGCATATTAATAAACACCTTCACAATATGTGGTAATCCGTCAGTCAATTGTAAGAATAATGTGTTTAATTTTTTCTCAGGCGTATAATGCAAGAATTCTTTGCCATAATCTTTTTACGTAAACCTTGAATGCGAGCTTGTAGAGTTGTTATTGGAACGGCATGATGTCTTTTTCTTTTCTTTGTAGTCGGCATATTGATGACCGCCTATAAAGTATTTTTTGGTTAATTAATTCTAGTCTTAAATTATTTTTAGTTTTCTAAATTGTTTAAGCAAACATAACCAATGTGTTCTAATATGTTCAGTTTTAAAACCGAAATATAAAATAAATGTATTCATTCATATAGTTTGAATTAATAAAGGAAGATAAAATGCTTCACGTACCTGTAAAGTTTGAAAAACAGCGGGATCTTCAATAAACGTATTCTCAGAACCATATGAAGCAGAATAATTCTTAATACTGCAGCTTCTATACGTTTTGACACCATATTCTCGATTCAAAACTATTTTTTCAGGTGAAGAGACCGTCATTAATTGTTCCACTTGATTAGTAATGTTTAAATCTTTATTATAATTCAAGGGAATTGCGTTGTGCACTAAGCGATTACGCAACGTGTTCACAAAACTATTAGGGGAAAAATGCATAGCACACACTGTTTTTTTGTTAAGTTCTTCCAAACTCAATCCAATAAGTTCCGCATTTCCACAGTTCTCAAACCATTTCTTACTTCTTGTCATCAAGAGGAAAACGAAAAAACTCAAATCCGGATAAACAGAACGATTTCGGTTACAATTGAGTAAACGCATGTGGCTTTGGACGGTGCCATTCCGAAATATCAACAACCACAACACAACAACAACAAAAACAAAAAACGACCAGTAAGTACGAAATTGCAAAACAAAACGAACAAGAACAAGCAATGTCAAAAATTGAGGTGAAACTGACGTATTTATTTTTATATTTATGGAATTTACCAAAGACCAAAGCATTTACGTTTTTAATTACAAAATCTGCCCAACCCACAAGTAAAAACATAACCATTGGTTAACGTGATTGTTAATCCGAGAACAGTACATGAAAAGCTACACAAAGTAAACGACTTTGTTTTGTTAAGATTATTATTCATACGTTTTGCGGCAAGTAAAATTTTTAAGGCGAGAAAATCATACACGTGGACTTGACACGCTTCGTTTTTCTCTTATGGAGATTTCAATGTAAAGTTCTGTCCCAATAATTCAGTTATTTGACAAGGTATCAAACTGGCAGTAGCGTAAAGTACACCCTCGCAAACCCTTTATAGCGAAGGGGCCCCACCGCCTCAATGGCAGATAATTTGCAAAAAAACTAATAAATATTAAATATTAACATCTAGAATTAAATTGTAAATGCAATTCATAAAATTTTAATTGATTTTTTAGTTTGATGCTGTGGTTCGCTTCATAAACGTAAATGTAAACAGCTATAATCGGACCATAGAGATTTTGTAATGCGGATTATACGCTTACGCACTTAGCGATGACAAATGTTTAAGTCTGTTAAAGTGTAAAGAAATGCTATGAAATCTCACAGACGGACTGAGCATTTTTAAGTTTATACAAGTTAGTTACATTATATTATTATATAATTTGCCATTTAAAAATGTAGCCCTCAGCAAACAGTTAAAGACGAGGTCTGCAAAGTCGGATCAAATAATCTCATGACGTTAAGTATAAGATTTTTTCTGAATCGAATGAAAATAGTTACAAACGATTTGTTTATAGCTGGTGATTAAACGTTCTTTTCTTGTTACACCGTTTCTTCCACTTACCTTATAAATTTTTGACTTAACCGATAAAAGTTTTAAAACGGGATACAATATACCTATTTAAAGAAGGGTAGTATTGCCGGACATTGAACTGTAGTTCCCAAGGTAGTTTTCGGAAAAAAGCGGCACGTTAACATAAAAGTTTATGCTAATCCTAAAGCTTAAAATTTTACAATCACAACCTTACAACAAACTTTACGTTTAAAAGGAAAATATTTTAATCTTACAACGTTCTACCGTTGCGTTAAAGAAGTTAGCAACAATAATTTTTTACAGGATGTCTTAATACCCTACTCAAATTTATGCTTACAGTTTTTAAAAGTCTGTTGAATTTTTCGATTGATAATTTTACGCCAATTTCCGTAAAATGAGCGGAAAAAATCTTATGATGGTGCACAAAAACGAAAAATCCACAAGGAAAAGGAGCACAGTGTAAATACTAAATACGCAAAATTAGATAGTTTTTTCTCAGCAAGTGGAAGTAAATGTCATTAATAATTATCAAGATATTGATCCAATATAATTATTGAATTTTGACTTCATGCACAGAAATGTTGTAGGGATGATTTACGACAGGTAATCGGCTTAAAATCCCAAAATATTGCTTGGTGTTTGTTGGAGTATTTGTAATTTCATCTGAACTGCAATGTACAGGAAGAAAATTGAAGTTTTTGAAGTAAGTGTATGGGTTGTAACATTTTATTTATTATCAAATAGCCTAGTAAATAAACTGTTCTTTAAATTTTAAATAATAAATTTTAATATTATTTTTGTAGTACGTTATATGTATATTTATTATTTTCCACAGATGTTGGTATATTTATAATAAAATATCTAATAAATCAATACTAGGATTTTGTTTATAATTTTCAAATTAATGATAATGCAAGACTTCGGTCAAACAAAAAGTTTTTTTTTTTTTTTTTTTTTTTTTTTTTTTTTTTTTTTTTTTTTTTTTTTATTTTTATATAATTATTTTTTTTTTTTTTTATTTTTATTTATTTTTTTTTTATTTTATTTTTTTTTTTTTTTTAATACAAAATTAATAAATTAAAATTTTATTTTTTTTATTTTATTAAATTTTTTTTTTATTTTTTTTTTTTTTTATTTTTTTTTTTTTTTTTTTTTTATTTTTAAAAAATTTTTTATTTTAAATTTTATTTATTAAAAAAAAAAAAAATTAAAAAATTTTTTATTTTTTTATAAATTATTAAATTTTTTTTTTATTATAAACATTTTTTTTAAAACACAAATTATTTTATAAATTTTTTTAAATCTCTTTTTTTTTTTTATTAAAAAAACAAAATTTTAAATTAAACAAAATTAACATTTTTTTTTTAAAATTAATATAATACTTTTAAATAAAAATTAAAATCTCATAAAAAAAATAAAAAAATATTATTAAAAAAAAAATTTATAATACTTAAAAAAAAAAAATAAAAAAAATAATAAAAAAAAAAAAAAAAATAATTTTTTCATTCTATTTTTTCAAAAAAATTTTAAATAAAATTTTTATTATTTTTTTTTTTAAAAAAAAAATAAAAAAAAAAAAAAATAAATTTAAAAAAAAAAAAAAAATTAATAAAAAAAAAATTTTATTTAAAAAATATAAAAATATTTTTAATTTTTTTTAAAAAAAAAAAATAAAAAAAAAATTAAAAAAAAAAAAAAAAAAAAAAAAAAAAAAAAAAAAAAAAAAAAAAAAAAAAAAAATTATTTTTTTAAAAAAAAAAAAAAAAAAAAAAAAAAAAACAATTAAAATAAAATTAAATTAATAAAAGTTGTTTTTTTATTAAAAAAAAAAAAATTTTAAAAAAAAAAAAACAAAAATTTTTTTTTAAAATTAAAAAAAAAAACTTTTTTAAAAAAAAAAACGTTTTCAAACAAACCGTCTTCCTTCGAACAGGTAGTGATTATGTGGCAACCCTGTGTCTACTTCAACGAAGAAATCTGTTGAAAACGGTTCAATTCTAGAATGAATTAGTTTGGTTAGTCGGATACTAGGAGGCCGATACTAGCGCCCCAAAGCGGCCGACTAACTTTGAGGTATACGATTTTTAAAACGGACATTGCTCCTCTTCTCTAATTATATACTCTTTGCTTTAAGTTTGCGCACCCCTAAAACCAACCCTTTCGTTGCCATCTTGGATTTGGTGTTTTTTTTTAAATTTTTATATCTCGCGTTCTGATTATCTCACAGTCATAAACTTGGTGTCTTTGGATTTGTTTTGAGTTATATTTTCAAAAATTTTATATGTGCGTTTAACGGAAAAAAAGTTATTGCTCTTCAAAGTCGGCAGAAAGACTTAAAAAAAAGCTTTTTTCCTTTTCGGTTCCTATCTCTTTTCCAGTTCACCTGACGCTTTTTCGTGAGAGAACCTTATTAAAGATAAAGTTACTTCTAGGATTTACAAAAAAAAATATCCCGATACAACCATTTCTAGACCGTCAATCGATGCGCAAAGTTGCCATGTTCTGGGCGGGATTTCGAAATACGCTAAATAGCGCCCGCGCTCGCGCTGCATTTCGTCATAATATCATTCATTTATTAAAATAAACGATTGTTATGTACGATAGCAAATTTAACAAAAAATTATGGCAGTGAAGATTATGTAATCATTATAGGTGGATCAAACAATATTACGCATACAAATTTTAAAGATACTATTATTCAAATATCAAATAAATGTTCTCTGACAAATGTAATATTTACTACTGTGCCGTATCGATACGATAAATCTGAAGAGAACTGGGCAATATTTAAAGCAAGCATACTGATCTGCGAAACAGTGACAAACATTCAAAAATATAGCAATCAATTAAGTGTAATTGACGTTAACAGAAATTTTTCTTTTAGTGACTACACAAAACATGGTTTACATTTAAATAATAAAGGTAAAATAAAATTGTGCATGAATTTAATCAATTTCTTAAAAAAAATTAAGCGTAGCAATTTTAACTACAATTTAGTGAACGTATTGGACTATTTTACAAATTTCGGAGAAAACACAAGTCACAAACAATTAATCAAAAAAACACCAGAAGACAACAATGAGATTTTAATGAAAATTGACGAAAATGTAACAAGTATTTCTTTTTTAGAAAAAAATTAAAACCTACTTGTATTGACTATGGAAACAACCCTCTAAATAGCTACATTGACACTGGTAACACTATTAGAATAATGCATTTTAACACTCAATCTCTTGTAAACAAGAAAAATATAATCGAATTAAGTATAAATCTATTAAGTTGATATTTTATGTATCAGCGAAGATTGGGTATCAAATAGTATTAATGTTAATAATTGTCAAAACATATTAGAGTTAAGTGGACTTAATGTTGTAACATGTTTTTGTAGGAATAATAATTAATTAATAATTAAACCCCAAAGATTTTTATTACAAACATGTTTACAGTGAAAGAATAAAGCATTATATATGTATATATATATATACAGGGTACCCCAACGAAAACTTCACCCCTCTATAATGTGAAAACTATAAAGTATTTCGAAATTTTCCAAGTCACGTCGATTTTTGTTCTTGAGGGGAGCCTTTTGGACAGTCAAGCCAACTCGATATGTTTATCCCCTAATGCCTAGCCACCCCAACTTTAAAATTTCAAATGAGACTACCCCATTTGTGGCACATCATTTTAAAACCCTTTTCATTGCAAATACAATGACACTTCGTTTTTATAAATCGGTTGAGATTTGACTGAATTATTGGTACAAACGAAAAGTTGACAAACCCAAATACTCGCCACTAAACAGTTTTTTATCGGCTACACACGACCACATTACTTACATATTTTTATTGAAATGTCTATCAGTTTACAAAAAAAGTCAGAAATGAAAGAAAAGAGCTGAAGCAAATAATAGTCGGATTTATTTGATGAATTGCTCAAAATGACCCCCGTTAGCTTGCAAACAATAATACAGTCTGTTTTCAAATTCTTTTCGAACATTATTGAAGACATCCGCAGTTATTAATTGGCATTCTTCTACAATTCTCTGACGTAACACTTGTAATGTTTCAGGCTGCGTGGCGTACACTCGTGATTTTAAATGGCCCCACAAAAAAAGTGTAAAGGGGATAGATCCGGAGACCTTGGTGGCCATTCGACGGGACCTCTTCTGCCAATCCAATGTCTCGGAAATGGTTATTCAGAAATTGTCGCACAGCCACAGTATAATGAGGGGGCGCACCATCTTGTTAGATGGTTATTTCATTTTCTAGTAAATTGTCGTCACTTTCTAAAATCTCTGTTATCTTAGGATCAATTGTATTTTCTAATAATTCTAAATAAATGTTTCCATTGAGATTACCTTGAATGAAAAATGGTCCAACAATATGGTCGCCCAAAATTCCAGCCCAAACATTTAATTTTTGAGGAGTCTGAGTATGAAATTCCATAATTAAATGAGGATTAACATCACTCCAATAACGACAATTGTGTCTATTTACTTCGTCATTCAACATAAATGTGCATTCGTCGGAAAACATGTATTGTAGAGAAGATTTGGATTCTGTAGAAGTTGTTCACTAAAGTATTCGCAAAATTCGTTACGGCGATCAAAGTCATCTTCATGTAACTCTTGAACCAGCATCATCTTAAATGGATGAAACTTGTATTTTTTCAAAATTCGATGAACACTGGAACGGGATACGCCGGAAGCTTGAGATACAGTTGTAATCGATTGCTTATTGTTCATCTGTACATGACCCAAAACTGCCACTTCAAGTGCTTCATTTCGAACTGGACCAATTACTTCACGTTTCTTGTTTAAAAGCGAACCCGTTGCAACGAACTTGTCAATCAGTTGTTTAACGTACTGGGGCTTACATTTTTTCAGGATGATTTGCGTTAAAAATTCGTGCTGTAGCTTTAGCGCAATCATTATTTCGATAATAAATTGCAACAATTTCTACTCTTTCCGCGACTAAATAAACCATTTTTAAAACACGTTAAAATTTTCAAGATCAAGCTGAAATTAACGATTTTTGGTCACAAGCAAAAAACGGCGACTTTTTGTGACAGTGTTTTGTTATTCAGAGAAGATCTGATTTTCTATCGACTTATTATAAACAAAAAAACAATTAGTATCTGACTTATTATTTGCTTCAGCTTTTTGTCTTCTTTCTGATTTTTAGACACATCAACAAAAATAGGTAAATGTGGTCGTGTAGTCGATAAAAAACTTATGAGTGGCGAGTATTTCCGTAGAAATTACTACGCGTAAGTTGGTTTGTCAACTATTCGTTTGTACCAATAATTCAGTCAAATCTCAACCGATTTCTAAAAACGAAGTGTCATTGTATTTGCAATGAAAAGGGCTTTAAAATGATATGCCACAAGTGGGGTAGTCTCGTTTGAAATTTTAAAGTTGGGGTTACTAGGCATTAGGGGAATGAACATATCGAGTTGGCTTGACTGTCAAAAAGGTTCCCCTTAAGAACAACAATCAACGTGTCTCGGCGAATTTTGAATTATTTTTTAGTTTTCACGTTATAGGGGGGGTCAAGTTTTCGTTGGGATACCCTGTATGTATATATGTGTGTTGTTTTTACAGACTTAAAACGTCTACTAAAGTTATTCCGTATGTAGCAAGTTATGCTGTAGAATTGGATTTCGAATGCTGTGGAATAGCCATAGGTGAAGATATGTGTGTTGTGTGTATTTACAGATCTACAAGCTAAAAGAACCTTAAAATATTTTTAAATCAATTTACATCATTAATAAATAAATTAAGAAAAATTACAAATAAATTATCATCAAATAAATTAAAAACTTTATGGTCGATGGTAAATAAAGGCAGAAATTCTACAAAAACTAATGAATGTACCCTTTTCAAAACGAATCATAATTTCACTAACGACCCTAACGAAATAGTTAATTTATTTGGTGAACATTTTTCAATCAGTCACTAAAAAGATAAAGTCTCATTTAAAAACAGGTTATCCATTAAATGTACAACTTCAACTTTTAGTACCAAAACAATGGCATTCATTCCGGTATCTTCTGAAGAAATATGTAAAATTATTAAGTCATTTAAAAATAAAAATCTACTGGAATAGATGAAATTCCAATTTTGGTATTGAAACAATGCTGTGTAGAGGTATCGAGTGTGCTGTCTAAAATTTTGAATCTATCAGTGGTAGCAGGCAAATTTCCAAAGTTTTAAAATCTTTGTGATAGTTCCAATTCACAAAAAAGGATCAGTAGAAGAAATTAGTAACTATAGACCAATTTCCTTGCTATCTGGCTTTTCAAAAGTATTAGAAAAAGCTTTGTTCTCAATTATCGAGCTTTCTAAATAACAATAAAATAATTTGCAAAAATCAGTACGCGTACAAACAAGGTTATTCAACAGACAGCTACAACCGCTTTCATTGATAACATAAACAATCACTTAGAAAAACATAACTTTACGATCTCATTATTTTTGACCTGACTAGAGCATTTGATGCCATTTTATGTCTTAAGATGAAAATTTTGCATGTTTTATGATATTCTATTATTTCACTAAACAAGTATTGGTGTGCAATTTGTGTCTCATCTGGGGATTCTTTAAACTTATCTGTTTGCTTTTTCTTCTTTTTTATTATCATATTTGTTGTTCTCTTTTAGAAATCCATCTAGTTAGTTCTTGGTATGACTGCTGTGATACAATTCTTGGTAATAAATTTTTTCGGTCACCTTGTTGTTAAGGGTGTATCTGGTGAACCTATATTTTTTAAAGAATTCATGGAAATCCAATAAATTTTTTTGTAAATTGTGTTCGACTCCTCTACATGATACTTCTTCAGAGCATAATAGTTGTAACAAGTGAATGTGACGGTACAAAGACGTATTTTATATTATATATTTGGTTGGTAAGTATAGATAAGCAAATTGTTAAATGTTAATGTAATTATAGTTTTTGTCATTGCCTACTTACTTAATAATTTCTTTTATTTCTATTTCACTCATTATATATATTTTACATACTTTCCCAAATCATATATACTAAAATGTTAACTTTTTTTCAAAAACACACTTTCATTCCCTTGCAACAATAAAGAAATAAATGTGAATAGTTTTTTCAGTTTATTTACCCTTGAGCAACTACTTTAGTAAACTATAGCTATCAAAACATTATTTCAATATAAAAATTACATAGAATTTTGCTGTTATATAGTTCTTCTGGGTTGCCAAAGTATCAAGAAATTGAGATTTTTTGTAAGAACCAATGCTTAATGATTTATGCTCTTATATTTGGTTTCAGATAGGATATTTTTAATTACCCAGGTGCATTTACAACATTTAAATAAAAATAGTATGCAATAAAATACATTTCTTTTTTAATAACGCAATTCATGTATTATCTAAAAATAGTGTAGTGTACATCTGCTTATAGTACGTTATTTTCGAATCATGCATTATGAACAGGTAATTTTAGAAATTATGTATTACTGTAGAACTTTAAAAAGAATAGGCAATACAAGTTAAGTTTCGCCTTAATTATTCAGAAAATAAGTAATTTTCAAACTAACATAAATAGAGCATAAAACTATTGAAAATAAAGTTTTCTTAAATTTTAAATTTCTTTAAATTTTGTTTAGGCGTACTTGTTATTGTGTTTTATTGTCCATAAAGTCATTTGGTCAATGACCTCCCAAAAATTTTGACAATATATAAAAAAAATATTAATTATTACGTGTTTTATTAAAATAGGTAATTTACTCGCAAAAGTCGCAAGTATAATAACTTAAAATTTATCGGCCGTCGTCGTTTGTAATTCATCATCTTCAACCTTTGGGCTGGCGGTGCGAATTGTCCTCATTGAATTAGATCTACCCGGAAAAACTCGAAAAACGTGCAGCACCCGAATAAACGCGAACGTCCGAAGCAATAATCAACTTTGGGTCATAAGCCGGGTCCCGCAGTTTACGTTGGCTTCGAATAGGGTGTACATCTACGCTCGATTTTTGATTCGATTTTCGAATGTTTTAAATCAATTTAAGAATTTATATTAATATTTTTTACTGTTGTTGTGTTGCTTTGTAAAAATACTATTTTTGGTTCGCGTGTTGATGATATTCGTACACAGCAGACAATGCTTATAGAAAATCCCTTAGAGATTTTAATGAAAATGTTTCGAAAAATCGCTACATTTTGAACAAAATTGTAGATTGTATAAAATTTTGCGGTGCATTTGAGTTATTTTAATTTTTTGAAGTATGCCTATTTTTTAAATTAATTTTTGACTTCCCAGTATAATTGACCACGAGCCGCCACTGACTATTTCCCCTTATTGATGCAAAAAAAGTTTAGCAATACAAGGTCAGCAACAGAACAACTACGCAACGCTGGATTTGGGCGAACATCTATCGTCTAAATTCCACTCTACTATAAAAAATGTGTTTATTGCTCAAATTAGTTTATTTGTTAATTGATACAACATAATTCGCGAAAATTAGTTTAAATTTATGGTGTGAATTTATGTCCACCTGCTCCAATCTCTGCATATTACATTTCTCGTATTCAGATATTACTTTTACAGCAGTCAGTTTACAGTTATTTAGTAATATATTGAAGGCAAAAACTGAAAAAACGGGTACCCTTAAGACTTCGAAAGTTTTAAGATTGGAATTGAAAATTAAAACACTGTTTAAAATAGAGAAAAGAAAATTGCGTTTTCAGAAAAAGTAGTTATGGGCAACAAAATTTCAAACATATTTTTTTCTATACTTTTTTGTATAATTGATATTTTTAGAGATACCTATTGTTAAAACAATTACTTTATTGGATCAAAAATAGGTTGTGTATAATTAAATAAAACAACTTTTATTTAAAGAAAATTATGTAAAATGAATATTTTGTAAATATTCTAAGAATTAAAATATATATATATATATATATATATATATATATATATACAGGGTGCCCATAATCTATCTCATAACATGGGTAACTTTCTTAATATGCAAAATAGGTAATAGGTTAAATTAGGAAAGTTGGGCAGAATTACAAGCAAAATGTTAAACTTTTTCAAATTTGACATATGTCTTCAACTTTTGAAATTTTGTGAAAAAACTGAAAACAGTCGATTTTTTTAATGTTGTCCTGTTCCACTACTACTTACTTTAGAACTGAACTAAAAATGACATCTTATACATATTTTACGTAGAATTCGATAAAATTACTCAAAATGTCATAACCCTCTTGATTTTCGAGATATAACACAAACTTACATTTTTTAAATGACAATCATAGTTGGCTGTGATCTTATTAAATAGCTTTTGTTTTTGCGATTTCATTGATATAAGGTTCGATATACTTTACTCTTGTATTTCTATTTAAATGCCCAAAATTGTGTTGTTGATACCATTAAGGAACAAAATGATTTACAAGTTAGTTAAACTTGAAACAAAAATTTATATTGACAATATAATACCACAAGTAGGTACTATTAATGGTTTGTAATTATGTTCTATTTCAATAATGTACAAAAGACATAAAAGTTCATATTAAATGTTCGAAATGGCCCCGTTAACCAATATGCACATTTGACATCTTCTAACCATCTCTCTATGCACTTTTCCAAACTGCGAGGACGAATTCTTCTAATAATCAACCTAATTCTATCTTTTAATTCTTCTACATTATTGGGTTTTTCTTTGTACACCCTGTCTTTAACGGTTCCCCACAAGAAAAATCGAGAGGTGTGATATCAGGTGTTCTTGCCGGTCAATTAATAGGACCTGAATTACCGATCCAGCTCGGAAAACGTTCGAAAGATATTCAGAAACAGCCCCAAATTATGACAGGAGCACCATCATGTTGGAAATGAGTAAGATTTTGTACCACATTTAATGGCAGTTCATCAACATGTCTTCCAAGTCATTTTGAAGAAATTCTAAATATCGCCTTCCATTTAAATGGTAATTGTAAAAGAACGGACCAATTATTCTGCTACCGAGGATGCCACACCACACATTTATTGAAAAAATATGTAACATGAGGGTTGTTCTCAGACCAATAGTTATTATTATGTCTATTAAATACACCGTTATTGGTAAATTTTGCCTCGTCAGTAAAAAAATTCTGCGCGAGAAATATGGATCGTTGTCAGTTTCTCTTAAAACCATCGACGTAATTTAATCTTCTCTCTGAGTCGGCTGGATACAAGGTGTTGCCGATATGAAATTTATACGGCTTGAATCGATTTTGTTTTAAAATTAAACGAGCTTTTTCTGTAGGAGTACCACATCACTTGCAATTTCACGGGTAGATGTTTTTGGTTTATAATTTACATATGCCAAAACTCTTTCTTCGTCTTCTTGATTAAACTTTCTTAGCTTTTGGTTTCATAAATGATCCGTATAGTTTTAAATTATTTTCCAGTTTGGAAAAGTCTTTTATCTGGTTGTCTTTTTTCCATATATCTTTGAAATACATTTCACTGGCTTCATTACTATTTCTGTTGCTAGCATAATAACAAAAAAGCATGTCGTTTCTCTCTTCATTTGAATACATTGTTTATTTTGAGAATTTTATGTTTTTAAAATAAATCACCGTGAATAATACAACTACTTATGTAAATCAAATTATTTAGTTGACGACACAGGCTTTTGTTTCAACAGGTTTTTGTTTGAGCATTTGTTTCCATAGCCTGCCTGTGTATTATTTTGCAGCTTAATTGTATCAATAAACTACTTTTAGCATTTACAAAAAAAATGTAAGAGTAAAGTATATCGAACCTTATATCAATGAAATCGCAAAAACAAAAGCTATTTAATAAGATCACAGCCAACTATGATTGTCATTTAAAAAAATGTAAGTTTGTGTTATATCTCGAAAATCAAGAGGGTTATGACATTTTGAGTAATTTTATCGAATTCTACGTAAAAATATGTATAAGATGTCATTTTTAGTTCAGTTGTAAAGTAAGTAGTAGTGGAACAGGACAACATTAAAAATCGACTGTTTTCAGTTTTTTCACAAAATTTCAAAAAGTTGAAGACATATGTCAAATTTGAAAAAAGTTTAACATTTTGCTTGTAATTCTGCCCAACTTTCCTAATTTAACCGATTACCTATTTTGCATATTAAGAAAGTTACCCATGTTATGAGATAGATTATGGGCACCCTGTATATATATATATATATGTAGGTTAACGACCATTTTGCCCAAAATCGAATCTCATAAAAAGAACCGGTGGTTTTGTTCACATAGGTACTGTTTACATACAGAAAAGCAACAAAAAAAATTTTTTTTGCTGCATATTAATGTACTAACTCTATTTCGTCGGAAAAAGTGAAAAAGAAGGGTGTAAAAAATGTTGGTTTGGAAATCATCGCATAACTCGCATCTGGAGTAAAAAGAGGATGA
Source organism: Abscondita cerata (assembly GCA_030710515.1). Taxonomy (NCBI): domain Eukaryota; kingdom Metazoa; phylum Arthropoda; class Insecta; order Coleoptera; family Lampyridae; genus Abscondita; species Abscondita cerata. The sequence continues at coordinate 41,699 of JALBCR010001461.1, read as the reverse complement.
ACTGAAATTAAATCTGTGATTAAATTGAACTTCCTTCAGCGATACAGAGCCCCATTAAAATCACATCGGAGTTAGCCCTCAGTTTTATAGAAGGTGCTGCAAGGTGGAATGTTTTTTTTGTAAGCAATGAAAATTATTCTTGGGTGAATTAAATTTAATAACTATTACTAGGGTTTGCTTGCGTTTACCCAACAATAATTTTCATTGCTGATCAAACGTTTCTAAGGCAAAAACAACTTCCTTTACTTTTCTTTGTATTGAAACTGTCAGTATTTTTTTGAAGAGATCTTTTTTTTTCGGATTTCAAAAATATATCATATGTTGTCTTTATCTTGAGCCGTTAGTGTTTATTAATTGTAGAATAACACAGTTACTTAATACGGAATTGTTAACATTGTCAAAGTAAGTCATTAATTAAATCACCAAAATAGTTTATAGTGAAGCAGAAAAACTTTGTTTATGTATGTACCTGTTATATTCAAAATAATAAATAATATAATGAATAACCCTGTAGATTAAGATCTATTCCAGACTGTATGAAGTATTGTCAACACTACAAAAAAGGGTTTTGTCTTTAAAGTAAGATGGGAGAATATAAATCACTTCGATTACTGTCAGCCGTCATAAGGAGGAGACATCGCAGAACCACACCAATCTCTTGTGATCGTAGTTGTCATCATCATCTCATACGACCTCTAGAGTTCTTATGTTTGATTCCCAGAATTGCTATGTCCTGAAATGGGATATTATTATTCCGGCATTAATGGGGGCAGCAGATTCAGAATTGTTCGTTTCGGTTCCTGGAGTTGCTATGTTCTGGAATGGGAGATTATGGTTCTGACATTCACAAGGGCAGCTCATTTAGATATCATTTAAAGAGCATGAACTGGGTACATGTAAACTCTCAAACGAGAATTTTATATATAGATGCTATATAGATCAAAAGACATTAGTTTAATCATCATTTAAAAAATTATGTAATCCAAACATACACATTTCGAATTAACTTTTTAAAGTTTGCGTCCTATTGAAGTATATTTTTAGATATTAACTTTTGCCACAATTTATTTTTGGTTAATCCTTTCACAACAGTAATTCAGTTTTTAGTATAAAATTAAGTAAAGATTATATTGTATCAAATACAGGGTGGGTAAATGATGTACTACAGCCATCGACATTCTTGGTTCTGTGCTGAATAAAAAATCTTAATGATAGATTTATTTTCCTAAACACAACATTCATGAGATTTTGGCATGGAAATCGGTGCAAGCGCTACATAATTAGAACTAAAAAACTTGTTATGATTTAGTACCAATACTTTGCTTTTACATTGATAATTGGATAATCTTGTTGCATCCGGTTAGCGTCAATTGTGCTACGTCAGCAGTGTGACGTTAAAATAGCTTGCATATGTAGTATATTACTCCCGTAATATATATTTAAATACAATAAAAAATATATTTCGTTATGTAACTAACACTTCTCGGCTCTATGCAAATGTGCTATATAAATATTTATATAAATTGTAGGTATATCACTTAGAAATTGATTAGACATTTAGTAAAAATTATAATAGTTTTTTTCTTGATAAAAATGTAGTAATTATTGTAAACTAATTTTATAAAGTTTTGGGCTATTTTTTAAGTTTCAGTCCAATTAGGCTTCTGCGCCACGTGGAAATTGATGAATTTTAGCAAAACAGACAAACTCTAGCAATCGAATGAAGATTTAATAAATTGGTTATATTTACAACACAATATATGAACAATTGGTACCACCACTCCACTGTAATACACATCACGTTGGAATTGCTGCTACTTTTTTATATGATCAAATGTCTTAGTGGCTACTACTATGTAGCCGCATGTATCTATTATCCTTTTTTATGTTCCCAAACGCTCTAGTTGCCCCAAGCGATTATCACCATCCCCGCCCCAAAAAACTCTTGATGCTAGTATGAATTCGAAAGCGACGAAGAAATTGAAGACGTTCTCAAATTCCTGCGTGACGGCGCTGGCGGTTAATAGGTATGACACATTCATTATGAACTCGTCGACCACTTGGAAAACATCATCGATTATAATTAATTAACTAATTAATTGTGTACTTTCGATTTAATAATTACTTCCTAATCCTTTAAAAGTTATTGCAATTTGTTACATGCAAATAAGGTAACGATAATTTTGAATTAAAAACGTAACATAAATATGGGTTGCACACGTAGCTCAGTGGGTGGGGATGATTCGTAAAATGGTAACGCCGTAGTAAATGGTTGCGAAATTGTTAATAACAATCGATATATTTATCAAAGTCGGGAGGGAACCAAACAAGTTCACAAGGTTAAATAGCTTCGGCCCTTGTTCACTGAAAGCCTGTTCAGAAGAGTTGACTTACCTTAAGAAAGTACCGTCACAAATCTGTTAAAAGTTAACATACCACACAAAAATAAAATATACATATCCCTACAAGATTTATTCCATTATTTAAATCAAGGCATAAATTTACCAAAATTAAGAGTCTATAGGTGATTAAATTCTGAAATAGCAAAAATCAAATTTATCACGTGATCGCTAATTTTCATTAACCAAACAACTTATCTAATTAAATGTTATCTGCGTTACACTCATACAAATTAAATCTAAACAATCTGACGAATACCTTGGCGTCTTGCATTAATAAGTTAAAATGCAACATATCGAATTGGATATAGTATACCTATTTAGGTTTTTAATATTTAAATTAAAGGTTAAATTACGAGAGTAAAAAAGACAATAAGTTAAAATGCGTTTAGTCCCTTTGGAGCAAAGAAGTTCTGAGATTATATTTAAATAATACCTAAATAAATTCTATTTAGACTACAATTGTCTTTTAACATCTTATATTTCTAAATTTAAATAGTTTAGAAAATTTACCGCATTATGATCTTCAAACATCCATTATTCTATTTTACCAATATTTGAGGTAGAACGAGATTTAAAATGGTTTCCTGGTATTTGATGTATGCTACTTAAAAGAAAAGTTCTTTATTTGATTTAATGCACAAAATATCGAATAAATGAATTAAAAGCGCACCGAAAGTGAATATGCACATCCATACGAAAACACTTCGCAGCAGTTTATAATTTACATCATGAGGTTCAAAGCCATTTTTAAATTCGGTATTGTACACATATTTATTTAAATAAAACATACATACCTAGAGGTCTCAGCTGACTGTGAACCCGGGTTAGTTGAGATAAACCAGAGGTTGTTGTGGCGGAACGGACGACGATGGAAACGAAAACGAGAAGTCAAATCAAAATAATTGTTTTTGATAACGCCAAAACCTGGTACGTCAGTACAAAAATTCTTTTGAATAGATCCTACTAGGTAGAAATTTATGTTTCTGGTACAGAAATTTTAAAAGCGCAACAATGCAAAACGTGGAAAAACACCTATAACTTCAAACCCACACTCATTCTCGGTACCCATACGTGCGTTACACACATAACTAAAATCAGCGTGAGCCGATTGTCGACTGACTTAAAACGGCAATCCGGGCATTGTTACCATCCCTTGTGCATGTACCGTCTACAAACTTTCTAGATGATGAAATTTCGAACCACATTAAGAAAATTACAATGAGACAGCAAAAATTTATTTTATTTCAAGGTGAAGTCGATGAACTGATCGCAACTTGCAGCGATGCAAGAGAAGGAAACTCAACAAATATCACGTCCACTACCAAACAAATAACAATTTTTTCTGAGAATGAAATTCAATGCAATTTAAATATACATAATGAAGACCTAGAGATTATTTTTAAAAGGAAAAAATTCAACGAAGGTTACAAATTTGAAAAAAATCAGTAAATGGAATTATTACAATTACAAAACAGTTCAGAAAAATATAAGTTAAATAAAAAACACAACAAACTTATAACGAAAACATTTATTCACAATTATACAAAATAAAAAGTGTAACAATGTAGAACTATTTTTTGGAATTACTGGTCTTAGCGATACCAACCTCTTTCGGTTGAAAAACACCTCTTTCTGTTATAATTCCGGTAATCAGAGATGCTGGTGTAACATCAAATGCGGGATTCCAACAAGATATTCCTTGTGCAGCAATCCGGTAATCGCCGATATTTGTCATTTCTTTTTCAGGTCTCTCTTCGATAACTATTTTATCACCATTTTCCATATTCGCATCGATAGATGTAAATGGAGCAGCTATATAAAAAGGTATACCGTGATGTCTAGCCAAAATAGCTATTTGATAAGTTCCTATTTTATTTGCAGTGTCTCCATTGGACGCTACCTGTTCCATAACATTATATTATACTCTAATCAAGAGAATAAGCTTACACGATCGGCCCCCACAACTACTGCTGAAATATTCTTGTTTTTCATTGCTGATGCCACCATACTATCTACAATTAGCGTAGCTGGAATTTTATCGTAAACCAGTTCGAAAGCTGTTAGCCGTGCACCTTGATTGTAAGGCCTCGTTTCTGTACAGTACACTTGTTCTAGAGTGAGATACGAACATGCGATTAGTGTTTGGCTATCTCACTTCAAGTTTAAACTCTCACCTAATTTATTTAATGAATGTAGAGAACGTATAACGCCAAGTGCAGTTCCATACCCAGCTGTTGCTAGTGAACCGGTATTACAGTGAGTTAAAATACGTACCTTATCATTTTCAGGACATCCAGACAATATAGCTTCAGCTCCAAACCTCCCGATAGCTTTATTATCAGTTACATCATCATCCAGCATTTTCTCAATGGTTTTGAGAAACCTAAATTCTTATTGGTAATACATTTTTTTAACCGTTAATCAGAGTACTTAAAAATTATATTTCATTAATTAAAATCAAAATAAGTATTGAAAAATAAGAATTGTAAGGTATTGCAAAATCAAAAACTTAATATTTGTCGGTGTCACCACCTCATGGAATTTGAAATATTACGTTAAAAATGCGCTTAGCTTTTTCGCAATGTTGAAAAGTTCACAACCGGCATCTTACATACTAGATTTCTACAACTATTATATTTTAATTTATATTTGTTATACATTCTAATACATTATAAACGCTATTCTTCTACAAAGAACGAGAAACAATATGGCTGATTTCTCACCATATAAGTCCCCATAATTTCCCTAAAACACTTATGAAATTTTAATTTACTCATTGCTCTCTTAAAAACCCTCTATAAGTTTCAATTATTTTTAAGATATAAACTTTTTCCTAATGTAAAGCTTGATGGAGATTCTGGAAAATGTCAAAATAGTGTATTCAATTTATAAGGGAGTGAGACTTTCATGGCGCGCCCGATATTAGTAGCGAACGAAGTGGGCTAATAATAGGGGTTAAGCAATTAATAAACATTGTTTAATCAAAATAATTATAAATTAATTTAGTCTCGTATTAAACAAATGAATAAAGTTGAATACGCATACCTTCCTACTTGCAATGAAAAGCTTAAATTTACAGGTATTCTATTGTAAACATCTAAGTATGTTTAGTTGCCTATACTAATTTTCTTAGCACAATTTTTAACAAAAACATTTTTATTTATAGTTTTTAGACTTTGTCATATTTTAATTAATGAACGACACACATAAAATTAAACCTTAAGCAAATATTCTACTTATTTCTTACCTACATTTCATGTCGTGTACATCAATCGAAGCATCTTGTTGCAATTTTTTGATTAAAGAATTCAAGTCATTAGCAGCTAGCTTCATATTTACTGCAGTTGGTCTTGAAGAAACTAAATAATTCAATTGTTTTTAATTTGTTCACACATAACATCCTTTGACTCAAATTCTTTCTGAATGAAGTTCGACTGCTAAACTTAAACACCCTACAATAGCTATTGCAGGAGCACCTCGAACCTATGTATATCAATGTTTATATGTAGAATTATTCAATTACTTTTTTATCAATAATTTACCTGCATTTTATTTATTACTGACCATCCATCTTCAACATTTTTACTGGAATATATATACACTCTCCAGGTAAAAGAAGTTGATCAAGAATATATAACGAATTGTTTTCATACTTTATTGATTGTAATGCCATTGCAACAATTTTTGCAAAAAAAAGACTGATTCTGAACAGCTGTGTCGAATTGAAATAAATGCTAGGTTAGAAGCTTTAAAACTAGTATTTCGATTATCAAGGAGATGAACTAAATGACCCGGGACTTTATCTTCCCTTAACAACTAAAAAACAACAGATAATTTACCCGTAGGTCCTCCTCCTCAACATGTACTGGTGAGACACACTGTGATTAAGATTTTCGTTACCCGCCAATTTCGAATGTACAGGGTGACGCCAAAAGTAGGATATATAAAATTCATTTCAAGTTAATTTTTTGTAAATTCTTGAGTTCCACTTATTATGACCAGATTTGAAGTCAAATTCAGCTATCTTATATAAGTTCCTTAATCGTATATTCGGAGGGAAAGAACTTGTTTCGACCTGCATATGCTTTATTCTTGTAAGTATATTATTATCGCATCACAACCGAATATAATTGTGTACGTTTGATTTAATAACATGATGTGTATTGTAAATATTTTCACATTTTAGTGATTATAAGAAACAGTTCGCAATGTGCAACATGCGCAAATTTATATCGATCCCGACGCGAGTAACTGACCACACAAAAAAAATAATGGGAGGATCCGAATCAAAACAGATGATCCTGTAAAATCGATAACGACAATGCAACAGCAAATACAATACAAATAAAATATAAAATCAACACAATAATTTTAACTTATCGTTAATGCTTTGCAATAAAACATTCATATAAAAGGAGATAGGTACCTACTGGTACGGATATTCTAAGTGATTTGCCATACTCGTTTCTTTTTGTATTGCTGCGGTACCATGATGCATCCTGTAACGTTTTTAGGTAACCCCAATGTGTTCTTGCTCAGAGGAAACAAAATTGCAAAAACATAAATCGAAACTTTCTAAATCGGGCAATTTTTGGCATGATCTACAGCAGAGTATCTTGAAATATTATATTAAAATACGCTTCGCCACTTCTCTAACAGATGATCCATTCAAAACCTCTTTAACATATCTTTTGATTTTATTTATTTTAACACAATTTGTTTTACGTTCTCATACCTTGGCAACTTGTTAAGAAACTGCAATGCAACAAAAATTTTCATATTTAAAGCAGAAATCACTTATGCAGGAAGACCCAAAGTACCTTAATGTGAGTGACCCAATCCTTTTTCATGGACTTAATTTTTACTCCACATCTTGAAAATAATGGTGGGGAGTTATACAAAAAAAGTTGTGAAAAGTAAGTTGTTGGACATTAACACGCCTAAAGGGAGTGATCGCCCGACGGTCTATAAAGGCCAAGCACCCGTCTTTAGTATTTTGCTTTATTTAAACAGTTATGTATATCTTCTTTCCTTCACTTTTCCTATAAAATTTTGCAAGTTGCGCCACTCGATATTCTTTATCATGTTTGTAGGTATCCGAATGTTGTAGAGTTCTGCTCCAAATGTTTGTTTTAAAATGCTGGCAAATCGTTAATCGTAAAGATAGGACAATGTCATACACATTCCAAAAAAACGGAACATGGGGTCAGTCTGAGACATTAATTTCAAGTTTATATTGACAGTAGTGCTATGTACTACTACTTATTTAAGTATTATTATATGAAACACTTCTATGCGCAATCTACTGACATAGTCAGAATTTAATTCTTGACTGTATAATTTGGAATGAAATAATAATTATAGAATAATGCGTGTATGTTTGCATAATTAAAATTCCTGATAAGTTAAATTTATTACATTCAAATACGTCTCTGTGTAGGTGACGAGAACGTATGACGACTGAAAAGTGGTGTGACTGGAGCTAAGTAAAAGTGAGTCGTATAGATACTTGTAAGAACAGAGGTCCATTTTTGTTAAATATTCTGTCAGCTTTTTTTATACAAGTATAGCCAAGTAAAAACTTGTACAGAAGCATAACACGCAACGAAAGAACACCTGATGCCGCATTTCGCTCTGATTATGCTTCTGTACAAGTTTTTCTTGGCTTTATCGACACACGTGCGTTTCAAGCATTAAAGCTGTTGCTTAGATAGCGATATGCACGTTAAACGCACACATGTTGTTACAATTAACTGTTGGCATTTTTCTTAATTTATACTAATCATACGTGTCAATGCTTTTACACGAGATGTCGTAAGACACACATTTTGCTTATGTTCATTGCTCCACGAGAGTTTAAAAGACCAACCGCCGTCTTGTACAGTTGTATACCGCACTTAAGTATACACCTCTGATGAGCTCATAATAAGAGCGAAATGCGGCATCAGGTGTTCTTTCGTTGCGTGTTATGCTTCTGTACAAGTTTTTCTTGGCTTTATCGACACACGTGCGTTTCAAGCATTAAAGCTGTTGCTTAGATAACGATATACAAGATAACTATTTATATTATAGTGACGTTGTTTATAATCTTGGTTTGCCATTTTTAAATTGGCTCGACACGATCTTTTGCCGTCAACTGGATTCGAACCAGCGCGCCTGCGGCGGTTCAGATTGTTAAATTGACGCTTCTACCGCTAGCCTATGCTCCCACTGATGGTAGAGTCCCACAGCGGGAACATACCTATGATTAATTTCAATTTTACTTAGGTATCAGAAGAAATTTTAAGCAAATATAAATCAATTCAAAATAGTTACAAAAGTAAAAGGTGTCTAATTACAGTGGATTACCTCAAATTAAGTAAAAATAAAACGTAACCTAAATAGGATGTGCACGCAAATGTTATAACTCCACTTCCTGTAATTATAAATAGGTTTTTTTGGTTGTATTTTAAAAGTGATCTTTCTTTTAGGAGTCCGGTTAAAATAAAACAAAAACTTATTGTGTTTTTCGACTGTTAGCGACGTTTTGGAAATCTTTATTAATAATGTGTTTCCTTCATCGGGCTTTTGTCAGTTATACAATAAGAGTTACTATTATTAATTAAGAACCATGAGCACATAGTTTGTTGTCAATTTATTGGTCATGTAATTAAAATTCTGAACGTTAAACATATAAAAATAAGTAATTGATGTATAATAACAAACTTGTATTGGCACGAGAACATGTAACCAATAAGATTGGGTAGTTATGCGACGGTTTCCAAACCAAAAATTTTAACATCAGTATTTTTTTACTTTTCCATTTATTAACGTTCCTCTCTTTTTTCTGAATCTCACGTTTAAATCTTGTAATATTAACGCTCTCCCCCTCTTTTCGGCATCTAATATCCCTTCTAATTCTTCTCTCGTATGTCTTATCTTTTGTCCGTCTATTAATATTCCTCCTATTGCTATACTTTCTTTTTCTTTTTATTGCAACTTTTCCTTCTACACATTCAGTCTTTTTCTTCCAACCATGTTTCACTAGCCCTCCAAAAATTCGCACCTTTACTTTTAGTACGTTTATAATGGAGCTAAGAAAAATTTTGTCTGGTGGACAGACGGCTGGGAGGAGATATCAAGGGAACCATGGGTTCGATTTTTATGAAACTTTGCTATGAGGGCAGTAAACCTACATAGATTTTCCCATCCTTGGAATATTTGCAGAAATATACGTAACACTGTTACACATTTTTTTTTCTGTCGAGCAAAATGTTTTGTTACGCTTTTGATACTCTTTCACATCGTTTGTTAGTACACGATGTGGAGTTCTGAACGAAAATCTTGTTTATAGTATGTTGCACAAAAAAATAACTTACTGTAACATCCTACTCAAATGTTTAATACATGTTCAACTTATTTTATTTTTGTAATGTTATTTTCATGTTCAAATATTCTTTTTATAAACAATGTCGATCAGATGTAGAACTAATTTTAAAATGAAATTGTCAATTTTGTTACTTTGTTCAAACGTTACAAAACATTGTTTTAATGTTCCTTGTTTAGTGGGTATTGACTCATTTTCTTTCCTAGTGGTCGATAATTTTTCAATATTAACTACTAATCATTAATGAAAACAGTTGCTATGGTCACGCGGTAGTGATATTTCATGTCGACTAGATATATTTGTTATTTGAGAATAAATAATGCATTTTGCATTTAAATTTTTAGTAATATTTAGTGTAAGATATTATTATTCTAGGCTAGTAGTAAATATAAATAGTATACAAACTATGTAAAGTAACTTAGTTGACAAATGTGTAAGCAGTTACAAAAGTCGATTCTTCGATTTATTACTAAGTACGTTGAATTGAAAATAATCTGGAATCGTCTGCTGTCGTCACTTTGTTGCTGTTTCATCTTTTGGATCTTTTCAAGAGTGAGAGAAATAGAGTGTAAGTTCACAATTGTACAATATACGCGGCTGTCAACTTTATTATCCCAACGATGGATCGTCTACAACTAATAAGATGGTTACGACATCTAGTGCCGCCTCGTGCTATCGTAACACATCAGAAAAGTATTCTACACTAAAGTATATTCTTTGATTATTATTACTAACTAAGATTGCAATAGATTATTTTTCAGACGTTCTACGATAGCACAAAGTGGCACTAGAAGTTGCCATTAATTACATAAATTACCTTGGTGTATGCTATTATTTATTATTAGAAACGATGCTGGATACTCGCATAATAGTTATGCGATAGGGTTGTTGAACAGTACCTAAGCTTTTTCGAGTAATTATTGTAATTACTTTCATTTATTTTATTGTAATTTGCATCGAAAAAGTTCACGCAGATGTTTTTATAAAGAGTATTTTTATTACGAGAGTCAGACCGTTTTTGAATCTAGGTGAACTGTAGATATTTTAATGGGATCTTCAATGATTACTTATAGAACTTGGGTCGGGATCGCGCAAAATCAACAAGCCTATGCGGTTGATTCCGTTTGCACGATTGTTTCGTCCTTCCCCTTTTTAAGACAATTTTCCCGGACTTTTAACTGTAACTATATTATGAGAATTCCAAATAATTCTAAAAATGTAATAACAAAATTCGGTGTTTTTCTTTGACCCCCTAAGGCCTAGATATACCATTTCTTACGGAACAACTTGTATATGTAATATCTCTAAAAAGAAATCTGTACTAGCGGCACCACAGTAGTGTTACTATTTACGTATAGATGTCTCTGTTTGTTTCTTGTGTAAATTGAATGTTAATAAAATAAAATTATCATTTAAATTCACATAACCTTTTTTTTTTAAATACCCTAAACATTTTAACCAACAGGAGCTATAATTTTTTTTTAATTTCAGAATAATCTATATTTAAAGCTCAAGTCTAATTTCAGAATATTATAACTGGGCTAAGGACACGAACCTAAGCACCTCATTCAAATATAATCACAAAAAATGATGATTCTATAAATAATTTGTGTACTTTCCTTAAGAAAAAAGTTATCGTGTTTATTAAAATTGTTCTAATGATCAAATATGGTAAATATACATCTGATTTTTTGCTTCTTCCAGTAATTTCTGTTTTTGTCATCAGGCATTACTTGGTGTGCAATTAGTAATAACACTAGTAATGATAAGCATTATACAAAAAGTGGGTCCACATTATTCTTTTGCTAGGTGGTTGTTATGCTCTACAGGTCTAATTAGATACTTATATCCGACGGATAGTGAATTAAGACAGTTAGCGAACATTCCTAAAGAACAGTGGAAATCGAAAAAGAATTTTAGGCAGCATGAAAATGGAAAAAATAAAGTTGACACCTTTCATGTACCTCGAAATTTAAACATACAGTTAGAGACTGCTAAAGTTTCTTCATTGGATGTTGTTCATTTACGTTATTATGTGGAATATCAATGGTTGTTAGATTTCGCCTTATATTCGGTCTTTGTATATATTGCGACAGAGGTAATTTAAAAATTTCTTTGTATCCATTAACTGCGTGTTTTCTTTCAGTTGTATCACTCTCGGTTCCCTCAAAAGCACGAAGTAAATGTAAGCATGATGTGGTGTACGTTGGTAATAATTTTTGCTTTGTATCCTCTTTTTACCTACGTTTAATAAGTATGCTAACAAATTTTAAAATTTATCTACAATAGCATGTTTATTTCAAAAATGTTCATCTCCAATTTGTCAACTTCTATGTATATGGAGTGTCCAGAAACTCTCCTGACAAACCAAGAACGGAGATTCCTCAGATAATTTTAAGACAATTTAACCCAATTCACCTAGTCCGAAAATGCTTCCTAAGGGAGCTAGAGCTCTTTGAAGATGGCGCCTTGTAAATAGTTCTTTTAAATACCTCCAGAACGCTTCTACTTAGGAAAAACAAAATCTGGTATGCTTATTTAGCTTTAAGAGATGAATCGATTCCATCAATTGCAAATTTCTAGTACCAGTCTAGGCGTCAGTTTTGGGTAGGTCAACGGTTATTTTAACGCATAACTTTTTTGTCTTTAACTTTTAAGCATTTGTGACACTAGATTATTAAATTTTCAGGTATTCTAGTACTAAAAGCTACTCTTACTTTAAGTCATTAGGATACACCGTTTTCTAGAAAATGGATTTGAAAATTTTTGTTTTTTTTGTCATTAAAGTTAAATTTATATTTTTGCACTAGTTGGCTCTGAACTGCCAACAAAAGTAAAACCTACGTTTTTCATTGTCAAATTGTTGTCAGTTCGCGAAGTTTATCTTTTAATTTTTTACTTTACCAGGCGCCATCTTCAAAGAGCTCTAGCTCCCTTAGGAAGCATTTTCGGACTAAGTGAATTGGGTTAAATTGTCTTAAAATTATCTGAGGAATCTTCGGTCTTGGTTTGTCAGGAGAGTTTCTAGACACCCTGTATATTTTAAAAACTTTGTTCAAATTTTTTAACAGAAAATAACCAATTTCAAAACCATTTAGGTACATCTTTATGCAAATTTAATAATTTGATGATTTTCTGATGGACCCCATTACCAAACCTTGGGCAACTTTGTAACATCTCTTTCCTAATAAAAAAAGAATCATCAAAATTGGTCTACACTCGGGCTCACATGTAGTAAAGAATTATCGGTGAAAATTCGTTAAAACAGGATTCTGTCGAATTGAGAAGCTCCGGTTTCAGTAAAACAATGTTATGAAAAGAAAGAAGTACTTATGAGAAAACTAACACATACTTAACTTTCAACATTGAATTGAGAGATAATCATTTCCGTTTGGTTTTTTGTTATTTGTTCTTATTCTCATTTGGTAGTTTGTTGCAGGCACAGTGTAATTGAAACTGTAATTGACGTCTTGATTTGCTTAAGTTGGGGCGTTGATTGAAATTTCAATCAACGGTTGGGGTAAGTGCGATACAAAATTTTTCTAGTTCAACTTTGATCATCAACAGAAAAAGCAGGAAACCAATTATGTGGTCTGTATTTTTTTTATCTATACTTTAGAGTATTATCTTTGTATTTCTTGAGCAACCAGAATGTCTAGTAATCAGCTGTCTGAAGAAAAAAAATTAAAAATTTTCTGGCAACTGTCCGCACTTGCCCTTGAAATAGGGGCAAGTGCATTTTCATAGGTTAAATTTATAGGCTTTCATATTATTAGTTTGATGGGGCAAGAGCAAGTAACTGAAAATGATATTACTGATTGTTTCTTACAGAATTAATCTATTGCAATTTTTTTGAGTTATGAACTTGAATATGAAACACATGTTAGAACTGAAACTTTATTCACTTTATATGGATGATGATAGAAATCAAAAATAAAATTGTTTCACGACTCTATTACTAATTCAAATGTCATCCAACATCGAAATTGTAAAATAGAACAATCATATATGAACCTGCATGGATGCACTTGCCCCAAATACGCTCTTGCCCCAACTTACCTATTTATTTCTCAGGTTTTCGCGATGATTCTTGGATGATGAGAACTTTTGGGGTTTTCGTCACTTATTATTTAAGCTTATTTTAGAATTTCGCTAGTGAAACTATTGAAACTCTTTAACTGATCCTCTTGCTTGCGTTGTTCATTCGCGCCACAATACAATAAATTGCCGCTTTTGTTTTTATCTCTTATAATTGATGGAATGTTCGAAGTTCGATAGTTTCCAAGTAAAAGACGAGATGGATGAAAGGGTAAAGACTCCCGTTACAGTAAACACTTTTTTAGGTGACCCTATCTGTTGAATAAACTTGTTAATGTGGACTGTATATATATTTTATTTTAACTTGTACACTTTTTACTACAATTAACTATACAATAATTTACTTGTACTTGAACTTGAAAACTAGAATATTGACCCTTGATGGTCAAACGACAACTCGACTATATTTATATTTTCCTAATAGCTCAAGTTGTTTTCTCTCCACTTACTTAGTCAAAACGTTCCTCCAACCCTTACACTAACTTTGGCCTAACCACTATCAAATAGTGAATTTTCATCATACCATATTGGTAATATTTAGGGTTTGTGAGTACTCTATCCCTCATTGATATGATACCTATATCGGCCTTGGCGGATTTTTTTGTTGTTTTGACATATTTTTCAATAAAATTAAGGAATCGATGAAATTCTGAACTTAGGTATAGTTAAAATTTTTAATTGTTTACATTTAAACTTCTTTAAATTAAAAAATATGAAAAAAAACAAGCGTTTACCGCAGAACTCCACATCGCCTTCTTAAGCGAAAATAAAATGTGTTGACATTTTCGGTTTGGAAACCATCGCAGAATATTATAATACAGTGAATAATTGAGCAATTGTCAAATCACGTGGCGTTCCATGACTAACTAATACAAATAATGTGAAGACAATGTGATTTTTAATCTTGCGATTATTTCGAAAAGTTGACGAGTTAGCTATACCACTATGCTATATCAACTTGAAGGCATTTTAATTGTCTCAAAGAATTTCAAGTAATATACAGGGTGTTCCATTTGAAAAAATTAAGTTTTGAGCTTTTTTGTATCTCATGTCAAAATCTTGAATTTTAAACCGCCCTGTTTAAGATAAAATAAATTTATTTAGGTATCTGTCAAATACAAGGCTTTTGCAAACTGCATCCTAAATTTCAGCCTTATATGGGTTCAAATAGCAGCTAAATTCAAATTTTGGTGGGATCATATTTTGAAAGAAAATAACCTAAAATAATTATTATCTCGAAAACCGTGTAGGTAGGTATAGGGAACTGTTCAGAAAAAAATATCAGTAAAAAATTGCGATTCTAAAAATTAAATAATATACAGGGTGTTTCATTTAAAATTAACAAGTTGTTACTACTTTTGCGTAGAAATGGCAACACCGCCAAAATGAAAATATTTTAGAAAGGTAGAACGTGTCTATTTATGACAGTAACCAAATTTTCAGATGACTCCGATGCACCGTTTTCCATAAACGTCTAACCTACCATCGACTATCAATGACCCTGTACATTATATAGGCTAGTTTATTACAGTCGTTGCCGTTTCTCGCATTTAATTTTCCATCTGATTTGGTCGTACCAGTTGCCTTCTCCTAGACCTCTTTCTTTCTTCTCCGTGTCTATTTTTTTCTTCCAGTCGGTTCTAGGTCTACCTCTTTTCTTTCTTTGGAACGGTATCCACTCAATTGTTTTCCATGGTATTCTATGTTCTGGCATCCGTTTCATCTGTCGATACCAGAGTAACTGCTTTTTGTCTATGTTTGTTTCCACGTGCATTTTTTGTCTCACGACTTTGTTTCTTCTTCTTCGCTTCACGGAGTAGGCTGCCTACATCCCTGCGACCTTGTGGTTTATATTTCATTCCAGCTAACGGGAGTCTATCTCTTCGCATTCTATTCAGATGGTTACACCAATTTACTTTGTGTTCTTTTATTCTTTCTTGTAACTTATATATATATATATATATATATATATATATATATATATATATATATATATATATATAGCTGTTGCCTAATGTTTATGCTTCGAAAGAATTTAATTTCCGCTGATTGTATTTGTGTTTGTTGTTTCTTGGTAAGGACCTACGTTTCGCTGTCATATAAAATTGTAGGTACTGCCATGTCTTATAAAACTAATCAGTCGCGTCGGTGATATACACCAGCCTTGTGTTACTCCCCTATTAGTGCTGATTTCTATTTTTTCTTTGTTGTTTTCTAGCACAATAGTTGTTTTTCTGTAAATACTACGAACAGCTTTAATGATGTGTTGGGGGTATCCTTTTTGTTTCATGATTTGCTATAGTTTTTGTTTGTCTAGACTGTCAAAGTCCTTTTCAAAGTCAATAAAAACCATATATAAATCATTGTACAACCCACTAGAATCACAGAGTTTTCTTCTACCCTCATTGATCTAATCTTTTGTCTTGTCGATGCACCTGTTAAGGACTCTGGGGTACTTGCTGTGCACAATATTGCGGACCATGCCCTTGTTTACTGCAATATTTCTATACAGATTCCAGTGCGTGTCTCTAATCTGTGTACGTTTAGGAATTTGAAAAATATTAATTGCGAGTATTTTCTTCGCGATCTTTATGTTATTCCTTGGTATCATATTTTTGACATTAATAATATAGATGATAAATTGGATTTTTTCAATAATAATATGGCACTTTTATTTGACATGCATGCACCATTTATCACCCGAAAGTTCCATAAACCATTTTTTAAACCATGGATCACCGATAACATAAAGTTTATGATATCCTTGCGCGATAAAGCTTATAAAAAATTCAAAAAACATCTGCCATGGTTGACTGGAATTTCTATAAGCAACTCAGAAATTACGTTAATTTTACAGTTAAATTGGAGAAAAAGTGTTTCTTAAGTTCAGCATTTAAATCATGCGATCGCCGAGATGTATGGAAATCTTTTAATAAACTAAACATTTATTCCAATAAAAAAGCTACTCTCTGTCACCTGATATTGGTGATCCCAATCTAATAAATAATTACTTTTCTTCAGTTCAAATAGAAAATGACCCTGATTCAGAACTTTTTAATTTTTATAGTAGTAACCTACATGAAAATGTTGCAGATGTTTTTGAATTTGTTAACATAACAGAAACTGACATCGAACGTGTTATCAATTCTCTCTCTTCGGGCGCAGCCGGTTCAGGAGGCATTTCTCTTGACATGCTTAAAATGTGCTGTCCTCATATATTACATTACATGCACCATATTTTTAATACCATATTTTCTGTTGGTGATTTTCCTTCTGCTGGAAAATTACTAAATTAATTCCTATACCTTAAATATTCGAGAAGTTGGCATCTGTACAGCTTTGGCGTTTCCTGAATGATGGTTCTTTGATTCCTGACTATCAATCTGGATTTCGCTTTGGTTATTCTTGCACGGGTACATTACTTGATGTAACGGACGAAATTTTTCGATCTATTGATGTTGGTGAGGTCTTCGCGCTGGTTCTAGTTGATTATTCCAAGGCCTTCGACACCCTTAACCACAAATTGTTTATCTCTATTTTGCATTACATACAGTGTGACTCATTTTGAATGGAAACACCCCTGTAAAATTGGGAGTTATTAATAGATATCGGCCAATTTTTTTTAAATGTCAAGCTATAACAGATCTACTTCTGGACAAAATTTTAAATGTTTATTCCAATTTTCAAGGCATGCTACGATACTTTTCTTAGACGAAATTGAATATTTTTTATTAGCGATATTTTTAAAATAAAAATTTCTACGCCACTGATTCAGAGAGGCTTCAAAAAGCTATGACCAAAATTTTATAAAAATAAGTTTATTAATAACAAAGTTATGACTACTTAAAGTTCGAAAACTCATTATGCTAATTCGTAACAAAATAACACCCTGTATCAATAGATGGCCATGGAAATTATTATTTATTGTTTAGTACTTATTAGAATAAGTCGGAAATGAAGAAAAAAAAATTAAAGTATCATCAGAATTTATTAAAAATCACGGAATAGGGGAAATTTGGCGAAGCTGTCCCGATAGAGGGCGTCTCAATCGAAGCGGGTTATAGCGATCGCCCGCGCACCTGTCCATCCATTCAATGTGTATGAGTTATGTCGTGTTTACGTTTCGAAGTTTCAATAAAGTAAAGCCTTTCTTCCTGAACATTTTATTCCCTTCTTTTTTAAAAGTGATTTTAGCTCATCCACCGTATACCTCTCGTACATATCCGTCATTTTACTGTTTGTTTACAACCGCATCGATTCATGCGCCACCTACTCAAAATGGCCGGCAATTTCCCCTATTACATTTAACTTTTAACGACATTAAGTAAAGCATAATATTTCGATTTAAATCTTAGTTGCCATGGAAATTTGCTACTGTTTGACAGATGTGATCAATTTCAGTGACATTGTAGTATCAGTAATATAATTTACTTCCAGTTGATATTTTATTGTGTATTATGGCTGAAAGATTAAGTTTAAGAGAGAAAATTGAAATAATACGTCTTGTAGGAGACAATGACAGAAGTGCCAGAGAGGTTTGCAGAATATTTAATTAAATACATGGTGATCGACGTATTAGCTGTGGCACGGTGAATAAAGTAAAAAACATATTTAATGACGCAGGTGCAGTATCAAGAACCCTTTTAAAAACTAATCCTGTGCAAAAGGTAAACAGAAATGATCAACCAATTTTAGATTATTTTAGAAATAATCCTAATACCAGTTTAAGAGAAGCCAGTATAAATTTGAATATTCATCGAGAAACCATTCGGAGATGTGTCAAAAGAAACAATATTAAACCTTTTAAACCGAAGTTTCTGCACACTTTGCAAGAAGGCGACGAAGTATTACGTTTGGAATATTGTTTATGGGCCCAAGGAGAATATTTAAATGACCGTAATTTTCTAAAAATGTGATGTTTACCGACGAAGCCACATTCACTACAAATGGTATAGTTTCATCACAAAATTGTCGCTATTGGGCAAGTGAAAACCCCCACTGGGTAATAAATTGTAAAAGCCAATATTCCCAAAAAATTAACGTCTGGTGCGGGATACTCAACGAAAGAATTATTGGTCCTTTGAAGTGAACATTAACGAGCAGAACTTTTTAAATTTTTTAAATACGGATTTGTGGGATGCCATCCACGAGATTCCAATTAACGAACGATTGAATTTACGTTTCCAGTTAGATGGGTGTTCAGTCCATTATGCCAGACTTGTGAGGCAATGGCTGGACGACCATTATCCAAACCGATGGATAGGCCGTGGTAGTTCGTTAATACATTGGCCACCAAGATCTCCAGATCTAACAATTTTAGACTTCTTTTTCTGGGGACTACTCACACAAAAAGTTTACAAAACCCGCCCAAGAGACAGAAACGAACTTTGTGCAAGAATTCGACAAGCATGCCAAGAAATTACCCCTCAAGTACTGAGAAAAGCAATTAAACATATCCGAAAGCGCTACGAAAAATGTATTGAACTGAATGGTGGATTGGTAGAAAGAACTAGGATATGAAATCAAATGTTTTCCATGGCCATCTATTGATACAGGGTGTTATTTTGTTACGAATTAGCATAATGAGTTTTCGAACTTTAAGTAGTCATAACTTTGTTATTAATAAACTTATTTTTATAAAATTTTGGTCATAGCTTTTTGAAGCCTCTCTGAATCCAGTGGAGTAGAAATTTTATTTTAAAAATATCGCTAATAAAAATATTCAATTTCGTCTAAGAAAAAGTATCGTAGCATGCCTTGAAAATTGGAATAAACATTTAAAATTTTGTCCAGAAGTAGATCTGTTATAGCTTGACATTTAAAAAAAAATTGGCCGATATCTATTAATAACTCCCAATTTTACAGGGGTGTTTCCATTCAAAATGAGTCACACTGTAGGTCTTGGGAAGGCGGCTCTTCAACTGGTTTCAAATTATTTCAAGGATAGAAGTCAGATTGTTGCTTTAGACGGTTCATTTTTCTCCTCGCTTATCATTAAATCAGGAGTGCCACAGGAGTCGATCCTGGGACCTTTGTTTTACATTATTTATACTTCTAATATTTATAAACATATTAAATATTGTAAATACCATTGCTATGCAGATGATACACAACTCTATACTTCATTTAAAGTAAACAACTTAGAAAATTCTATGTATAAAATAAATTTCGACCTCGACAAACTTAATAAATTTTCAAATAAGCATCAACTTTTTATTAATCCAAATAAATACTCCCTTATTCTATTTGGCAGACGTAAAGACCGAGAGATTGTATCTAACTCTTTTTAATATTCACATTAATAATACATATCTTCCTGTTGTTGCTAAAATAAGCAATTTGGGAATTTTGATGGATTCTGATCTTAAATTTACACAACACGTAACAATGCTTCTAAGCAAGGCTTATTCGACTCTAAAGCTGTTCTATGCTAACCGACACATTTTAAATGTATCTGCAAGAAAGACCCTTTGCGAATCTTTAATATTGTCCAATTTTAATTACTGTGATGTTGTTTATAATAAGTGTTTGGATAATGTAGATAGAAAGAGAGTTCAGGTGATGCAAAACAGCTGTTTACGGTTTATTTATAATATTCGAAAACGCCAACATATTTCTCACACATTAGTGGTGGCTGGCTGGCTGTCAATGGTGCAACGAAGGGTCCTTCATTCTCTATGTTTTTATAATAAAATTTTGACCACCAAAACACCGCCATACCTGTACAATAAAATTAGATTTAGAACAGACGTGCATAACATTAATATTAGAAGAAAGAATGCCTTAGGTTTACCACCTTTTAACCTGGAACAATTTAAGAAATCGTTTTCTTATAACATATGCATGTCTTACAATAAACTTAAACCTGATACAATTAAAACTTCTTCTTTGTCTACATTTAAACATAATATTAAGTTAATGTTATCCAGAGGAGACTTGACAATGTAAGTTCTTTTTTTTTTTTATTTACAGAGCATTATATTACATGAGCCTTTATTTCTTTTTTTTTAATAATCAGTTTCTTGTTTTTTTCTGGAGCAGAAAGCTTTGTTGAGGTTGCGTTTTGGAATCTTTTCTTTAAATAATTTAAAAATTTTTTAAATTTTGATTATTTTTCTCTGTGCTAGGATTTAAGTGCAGACTTATACTTATGGTTCCGGGTGTGGTTATATTGGTAGCTAATCAGACGGTTGCCTGTTGCAGCTAGGTCTGTTCCCGTAACCATTTGGCTTCTTAATTTAATTTATTTTGTAGTATAGATTTATTTGCTAATAATTTGAAACATTTATTTTTTATTTTTTTTTTGTTTTGGTGTTTCTTATAGCATTTGATTTGTGTTATGAAGCCAATAAACGTTTATTATTATTATTATTATTATTATTATTATATGTTTTAAGTTAAACTCCCTTCTTTTTTCTATAATTTTTTGGCGGTAAAAACGACGTCTGTACAGTTTCTTCCCTTTTTAAATCCCATTTGTTCCTCCTGTAATATGTTTTCTATTATTACTTTATAATTCTAGCATATAATTTGTATGCTGCATCAAGTAAGCTTATGCCTCTATAATTTCCTGGGATGTTTCTATTACCCTTCTTATATATCGATATAACCTTTGCACGTGACTATTCTTGTGGAATTTATTTGTTTTTCCAGCACATATTAAACAGGTGAAGTATTTTGAAATGTAGTAGAGCTCCTCTGTATTTCAGTAATTCCATGTTAATTCCATCAAGTCCAGTAGCTTTTCTGTTTTTGGTTGTTTTTAAATGTTCTATCATTCTTCGTTTCTTATATTCTGAATTTGCTATATCTTAGCACTTCGCCTCCACAAATCCATTTCTAGAGATGACAGTCTGTCTTAAATATTTTTATTTATTACCCAAACTTCGGCACCGTAAGTCACAATCGTCGAATAAATTTGTTTTTTGTTTTGCTATTCCATAGCACAGGATGTAGTTGTATCTTCTTTGACCAATTTTTTTTTGGATGTCTATCTCGTCTCTACCATTTTGTGCTGTAGTTACTTCTAAGTATTTATATGTTGGAACAAATTCATTATTCACTGAATTTTATAACATTTCTTCGTAAAGAGTAAACTTTTTGATTGCTTCCAAATTGACTACATAGATGAAGATCCTTATATTAAACAGAAGGAATAACTGTCAATTGAACCACCAACTGGAGGGATCATACCCATTTTCTTCGTTAATAAGGTTTTTCACTGCTTTTAGTCTGTCTTGGTTAGGAAATCAACGTATCGAATCCCTCTTATGCATGCTCGTAGTCGCGTCCAAATATTTTGTAATTTAGTATTTTGCTTAAGGGTTACAGGTTCCACGTTACGTTCAAGATCCTCACTAGTTCAACGTTCTTAAGCCTAACAGTGTTCTGTGAACACGTAATCTATCACCTAGGGTTCCATTTTGTGTTTTTACTTCCGCCGATTTCCCGGAGTTATTGCGCGTGGTAACCTTGTTGTAAATTGCCACTTCTAAGTAACATCAAGGTAGATAATCAGGTGATGTGTCCTCGTTAACAGCATAAATCATGGGTTTTGACCTCGGTTATGACTATCGACGTGCAGTATTTTTATTTTCGAATGAAGTCGGATACAATGTGCTTAACAACTAAGTTTTATTTGGCCAACTGATTGGATTACATAAAATATAATACTGACAAAGAATTAAAAATTCAACCAATGTTCAGAATTATAAAAGCTACCCTGTATCTAAATAGTATTTGTTTATATACTGCTTGTATACCTTATTGCTTGTTGGATTGGTCGCCTATATTTTTATAAACATTTAAAGGTATTATATAATCCATATAGCAATTGTCAAACGTAAAGAACCTGTCACGTGACTTGCGCAGAATCAGTAATAATTACTTATCACTACCTATCAAGTTTCGTCCTTATCTAATTTTGTAAATGAATTACATAACAAGATAACTTGGCACACCTTTTATTTTAATAATTTAATAAGATAAAATTTGAAGAACTTCAAATCACTCTTCTAAAATTCTCATTCGAAATTCCTATTTTGTTGACTAAAATAGAACTACGAGTATTAAAACAGAAGAGAATTTTGCACGTTTCTAATACCCTTCCAATACTTTCAATTCTCAATATTTCGTTTATCATTAAATCTAGGACTACATTTAATCTATGTATTGGTTATTCATTTAAAATATGAGCACATTCTTAGTGTTGAAACTTTTCTTTAGATGTTTTTATAAATAAAATACATACTATTTCAAGACAATAAATTAATTAAAATAAGTTAAATTAAAACATTTCAAAAAACCTAATTTATCAGTATCATGTTTTTATTATGTAATAGCCCAATCAATATACACATTTGGGTCAAATAAAATTAAGGAATCGATGAAATTCTGAAATTAGGTAGTTAAAAACGTATTCTATGAAATTGAAAAACTTTCTCCAAGTGATATGACCTGTGATTATAAAAGAATTTCAAATTCTTACAATTTTTAATTGTTTAAATTAAAAAACTTCTTTAAATAAAAAATATGAAAAGAAGTTTCAAATAAATGTTGTAGTTTAAGATCTTTTACCTACAACTTTTGTTCGAACTTTTTTTTTATATCTCAATTTGTAACAAAAATACAGCCGATTTTCAAAAAAGTGTTTTTTTGATTAATGGCATGCGTAACGTTTTAGAGTTCAATTATTCACTCTTTGATTACTAATATCGCATAGAAATAGAGTATTGAAAATTACTAAATCAACATTATTTATTATAGAAATTATAAAATTTTTAGTGATTAACATTTTTATAAAGATTTGAAGTATTTTTCATAACTAAAATTAGGCTTTGTACATTTATGTTATTTCTACGAATTTTTGCTCATAATTATTTTAATAATTAATTAAATAACTATTTCTTTTGCAAACTTTTTTCGAATATCTACTTTTTTATCTTATTAAAACCCCACCGGTCTCGAGTACAATGGTAGAAAAGTATCAATCTTTCAATTTGGAATTTTTTTAACATTTCGTTGAAACTTAAAATTCCACTTTAAAGTCTATATATTCTGAAATTATTATTTTGTTTTAGAAATCTTCATTATTAAATTTAAATGGTTCATTATTTTTATGCACAGTTGCAAAAACGCGTATTATTTTAATAAAATGCAAATAGTTTTTTTCAGGCTAAATACTCTTGGAAATTCAGGAACACATACATGAATATTTCTAGTAGCTGTTACGTATAGTGAGAACGTAACCAATGTTACTTATATTTATTATAGATAGAGGAGTGAAAGGTGGGGTAAAAAGTAGGTGAGAATACCGAGGGCAGACGCGGCTTTGTATGACATAAAGGGTTAATTAAATATGTAGCCAAACTTCAGGATGTTGTTCCTTATTCAATTTTAAGACACAAAGTTGGTAGAACATCCTACTAACAAATTTTGTGTTGGTCTCGATCTTTTGATTCAGTGGACGTTCTCCTACTTTTCAATTTCCCAAATTTTCTTAAATAGACGGATAGACGTAATATTCTATTTTTGTTTATATGTTCCAAAAGGAATTTAGCAACTCTTGGCAAAGCTTTAATTTACTGGAATAATGCAGGTAGTACACACATACAATCGTATGTGTTAGTTTCATTAAACCGTCTACTTTTCCGTTCTTTTGATGTAACTGAACCAGACTAATCTAAGCCACAATTAAAAATGGTTTACTTCGAGTTATTCGCGTTTCAGTTAAATTATTACTCTTTATCTACCTATATTCTTGTGGTTGGACACGAGAAAAAAGTATGCATTTATGAATTATTTTGATTATTTATTTCCGTTTATTTCTAACAAACGTCTACTTAACTGTATAGGTGTATATGTGTATATTTATACATTATTGCTCAACCATCTAATCTAAAGTATTACAAAAAATTTGGTATCTACACACAAAAACATACTTTAAGAAGAGTAACCGCTCATTTTACATATTTATCGATATTTCTCAATTTTATTACGAAAGTTTCCTTGACAGTAACTTAGAAAATTGTTAGTTTCTTTGACGATACAATATTTTAAAGGCGAAGAATCCGAAGGGGAAAGATCTACTTGCATTGTGACTGATTAGTATACTTATTAATATCTATGATCATATTAATTGTGGATGAAAATGTATTAGAATTAGGTTTGGAAGATGCATATTCGAATTTTAACCAAACCACAATTGCATTTTTGCACAAACAAGGACTAGATTCATCGTAAGTATAATTTTTTTATTGATATCGTATTAAATATTTCTGATTTCAGAGGACTTATGTCAAAATTGATTTTTAAATTTTTTTTGGCACTTTCGTGTGGTTTTTTGGGTGCTCTCTTCACTTTTCCCGGATTACGAATAGCAAAAATGCATTGGGATTTGTTGAGGTATGATAAATATGTATGTTACAAATGTTGAGTACAATTTTTAATTTTTATTTTATGCATCTTAAATTAGGTAGTGATTTTTAATTAGTGAAACGTAATATGTACCTTGCAGGTACTTCAAAGAAAGAAAAGGAATACAAATTCTTTTAAATGTAAGTTTTGTACTCCCTTTCATTTTGGTAATCTTATGGATAAAACCAGTGAGTAGAAATTATTTAACAGTTCGAAAATTTTCTAACTTTCAAGAACCCCTGTAAGTTATTCGTAGACTTATTAATAGCTATTGTACATAAGTCTATTTTATAGATTTGATTCACACACCTTCGAGTCAGTAAGGCTAATAGCCGTTATTGCTACGATGTTAATCAAGTTAATTTTGACTCCTTGGTATTTGCAAGCATATTTAGATATGGCATATCACAGAATCGAAGAGCAAAAAAAGGAGGCAGGGAGGATTACAAACGTAGACTTACAAAAACGAGTATGATTAGGTATCGCTTGGAACTTTTCAACAAAATTATTTGTTGTAGGTGGCGGCTGTATTTTATTATTTGTGTGTGGCTACATTACAATACGTTATTCCATTAATAATTTGTTTAAATTTAATATTTATGTATAAAACGTTAGGTGGTTATTCTTGGAATGGAGCGTTTAATGACGAAGAATGTGCTTTAGATAGTAAACCGTATGAATCCGTCACACATGACGACAAATCTAGTCAATCGATATTACAGTCAGCTCAGGAATTTCATTTAACGGTAGAAAGTTTGAAATCTGTAAGTTTCTTGAATAAATAGTGCTCCTTTTTGCAAAGTTTTATTTTCAGGTTTTTAATGAAATCGTTTTTCGTGGGTTATTTGGATTTGCTACTTGGTGGTGTTGCTTTTTATATTTTGCTACAACATCTGTTGGTATGGTGTACCAATCGTACTTTACAAGACTGTAGATTATATAATGTTGTATTTTTCAAATAAATTTAGTAATATAGTATATTGCTAATATTTCTCAAGCATAATGTCAGTTTTAATAACTGTTTTTACAGGAGAAAAGAAAACTGTCTAAATTAACAATAATCGATAATTCTTCAAGTTCGCGGTTTTTTAAGATTTCGGAATAGACGAACGTATTAATACAGAGTGGAACAAAAGTCTGGAAACGCTCAATTATCTCACAAATGGGTAGTACGAATTGTACAACATTTTGGATAAGTATATTTTGGGATACGAAGATTCCAGATTTGATATCTGCAATGTTGCCAGATTTAATTACTTGAATTCTATTTTGCACGGACAGTTTTATTTAATTTAAGACCTTCCTGACTTTATCAAATATTGAGTGTTACATTATGGTTGAACTCGTATTGAAGAGGACATTCCAATAATGATACAATATACGGGGTGATCTATTTAAAAAACGGTAAATCTGGCAACATTGCAGATGTCAAATCTGGAATCTCCGTATCCCAAAATATACTTATCCAAAATGTTGTACAATTCGTACTACCCATTTGTGAGATAATTGAGCGTTTCCACTCTGTATATTAGATAAGTTAAAAGTTTTTGGTATAAATAATCGAAACAAATTTTGAATAATTTATAAAATAGTATCTATATTGACCGATATTCAGTTATGACTAAATTTAAATATAATTGATCTTGTTTTGATTTTATCTACTCATTTAGTAACTACGAAATAAGTGCAAAATACAAATAATTATTATAGGTGTATAGCATTGGATTCAGTGATTTAAATTTGTTGTATCTAAGTTAAATGTACAATAACGAGTTGTGATAATTACTATCAATGAACTTTGGAAAAATGAAACACCAAATTATCAAAGGAAATCATAAATTAACCGCATGAAAAATGTGCTTTGTAAGTTGTTATTTAAAGAATTTAACAAGGCAATTTTGCTGTGATCTGATTATAGGTTATTTCCGTTACAGACAAACATTGCTTATTTTCAAATAGAAATTGTTTTATTCTTAAATATGATTCGTCGATGCAATTTTTGTATTAAATTGAAATCAGTAAAATATTAGGTAGGTATATTTGTAGAAGATTTAATTAAAATTTGGTTAAAATGTTGAATATAGTAAGCAAGAAATTGAATAATTACGTAATCTTTTGAACAAGACACCTTACATCTGTGTTTGTGCGAAAAATGCGTTTTATCTTTTAAGTATTATGTTAAATGTAATAATAATGGCTAGAGTTAAGGTAGATGTGCATAGAACCATTGATACAATTAATTACATAAATATCGAATGGTTCATGAGTAAGATACAAGTTTAGAATCAATAGAAATACACCGTTGCTTATTACTCTTATCGACTCCTACCATATGCCTATACAGGATGTCCCGATATTCCGTGTACATAGAGCTACTGTACATTTCTGGGACTATAATATGTCGATTTAACCCAAGTTACCTTAGTCCAAAAGTTGATAGTTTTCGAAATACAGAGCGTCAAAGTTATTATTTATTATTATTTTTTTATCATTTTCTTAATAGTTATACTATTTGCACGAAATTGGGTACTCGGTGATTTTTTGGGATGAGAATTACCAATTCTCATTTTTGTGATAAAATGCAGGGGGACCACTTCAGCATTTTTTTTTTAAATTTAAAATGTCCTAATTTATTTGTGCCTTCCTGTATGAAATTTTTGTTTGACTATTTTCTATTCTAACTTCTTCTGCCCTAAAATGGTATACTTAATAAATGTCACTCTAAGGAATAGTTCTGAGATAATTGAATTTTTGCTTTATCTTTAATTAAATAGACAAATTCGCCATTGCCTTCCTTCACACTTTATCCAGGCTTAAGACTGGTCCAAATTAAAACATTAATGTGAAACTATAAAACTATTTAAGTTAAGCGATTATCTTTTCTTCTTTATCCTTTATCTTCTTGGCCAGTTTGCTTTTACATTATTTCTGTTGTTGACCGTGTTTGGCCTTTAAATTTATTATTGTTGTTGGTCCGTTGGTTTTTAAACACACTCAATTATTTTATTGATTTGGACCTGTCCTAAACCTGAATAAAGTGTGAAGGGAGGCAATGACGAATTTGTCTATTTAATTAAAGATAAAGCAAAAATCCAATTATCTCAGAACTATTTCTTATAGCGACATTTATTAAGTATACCTTTTTACGGCAGAAGAAGTTAGAATAGAAAAATAGTCAAATAAAAATTTCATACAGGAAGGCACAAAGATCAGGAACGTTTAGTCTGGATATATCTAAGTTCCAGATCGTTTACGACAATAACCCTCGGACACGTAGTTTGTTTTTTAAAGTGCATATTTCCTGAAATTCAAATTAATTTTTTATTTTTATTTTTTGCAATGATGTCATCGATAGGGCACCACCTACACTTATTTGCAGTTTTGAGTAGATTTAAGCATTCTGAGTTCGCAGTCATGTTACACTTTTGACATTGACGTTGATAGTTTCCAAGATATTAATTTTTAAACTAAAATAAAACCAAAACTATTTTACAAGTATTTTTGAAATAAGTAATAAACATTTTTTGTAAGCCACTTTGACAGTTTATCATTTATTTACCTTTACCTTGAAGAAAATGGTTCTGAAAAGTAAAAATTATAATAATTATTATAATTTTTGCTTTTCGGTCAAATAATGAATCATTTACTTCAAGATAAAATTTTAAAAAATGATTGTTACCAACTGACAAAGTGACTTACAGAAATTATTTATCACTTATGTTTCAAAAAAACTTATAAAAATCTCTAGTTTTTGTTTTGTTTTATAAATTAATATCTCGGTAACTGTCAATGACAATGTCAAAAGAGTCCGAGTCAAAATGCTTAAATATACCCAAAACTCCAAAAAAATGTAGGTAGTGCCATAAAAAAATAATAGATGACGTCATTCCTAAAAGTAGAGGAAGTAAAAAATTAATTTGAATTTCAGGAAATATGCGCTTTAAAAAACAAAATTGACGCGTGCCCCAGGGTTTTTGTTGTAAAGTTTGGAATTTAGATATGACCATTATTCCAGACTAAACGTTCGCACTGTATATGTACACTTCAAACTCATATAGTCGACTAATTGACAACTGTCAAAATTGACTTATTGGGTACATTAAAGTTCAAAGTCGGAAAAAACTCAGAAATTCTTAAGATCTCGCTCGCTTCGCTTGCTCAAGGTTAAAATCGTATTTTTTTGCCAAAAAGTAAAAAAAAAAAATTGGGGAACTCACAAATATCTATTCACAATATTTTCGAAGAGTCTGCCACACTCAAATTTCCAAAGCAATGCAGCATTTTGCACTTTTTTACAACCTGATTAAAAATAATTGAAGAAATGTGTAAGGTACTATTAAGAAAGTGTTTCGATTCCGATACTAACAAACGTGTGAAAGAGTATCGAAAACGTGCGGTTCCATAAAACATTTTGTTCGAAATAAAATAACAAATCTACTTACAAAATTTTAATAGAAAAGTAAAAAAAAAACGTGTGTTACAAGCATTAAAGCTATCGCTTAGATAGCGCTTGCACTTTACACACATGCCGTTACAGTTAACTGTTGGCATTTTTCTTAGTTTATAATATTCATACGTGTCAATGTTTACACGGGATGTCGCAAGACACACATTTTACTTAAAAAAACTATACTGTAAATGTAATTGTTTTAAGCATAACTTTTATAAGACCGTGGGTTAACCTAAACGTTTTAAGATTAGAATTTAAACAAAATTTTGCTTGAAAAGAGGAAAATAAAATTGTATTTTTAGAAAACAAAAGTTATAGACATTAAAATTTCCATTAACAAATTTTTTTCCATAACTTTTTTGTACGATGGATATTTTTCAGATATTGTTAAAACAATTACTGTCATGTGATTGTCATATAAATTAGAACCATTTATATAAAAAGATTCTCCAATTTATATAGTTAAATTTATCCTCATAAAATATAACCCCCGGCGCCACCTTTATTGACTCACTGTGTATAAGTAATTGTGTATTTGAAATTTGTAAATTTTAGAGACTGATAAATAAATTAATAACGTTAATACAGTCAAATTAAAACTCACCGATAAACTTATAACACTACTAAAACGTACTGGAAGTGCAGTGGAAATATTTTGGGATGTTATAATAATAGAAGAATAACTTAATAATAATATTATTGTTGCTATTACCATTGATTATAAAATTACCATTCCTGGACATTATATTGTTATAGAATAGAATAAAATGAAATTATTTATGTAGGGCGTAAAAGGCGACTTTTATTCCCGAATTCTTATTTCTAGTCCGAGGCGCCAACCTAGAGCTAAGAAAAACTGTACGGCCATAAAAGCAAGTTACGCCCGACATACATACAATACTTTATGGGCAGAATAATTTGTATATCAAATCAAACATATACTTACAACGTGTACCAGATAAGGATTCTCACTACAGGGATCTCGGAAACGGTAAGAGTACCTATAGGTGGGTTAAATGGAAAAATTGAAATTTACTTACCCTTTTTAGCTCCACTTAATTGCCTTATTCAATTTTTGATACAACGTTTCGTTTTTTAGCAATCATCACTAACTTTATTTTTTTAAATAGACAAAAAATAATTTTTATCGTATTTAATTAAATTCTCTCTTTCATTGTGAATTTAGATATAACTTTCACTTTATATTTTTCATATGTTTCAGATGAAAAAATGCTAATTCAATGTAAAACATTGAAAACATACGGTTAAAATTAATACTAGAAACCATTACCTACATGACCTTGTAAGAACATTAGATAACTGTAATATGATTATAAAATTAAGTTGATGGTTACTAAAAACGAAACGTTGTATCAAAATTGATAACAACAATAAGTAGATCTAAAAAAGTGCCTAGGAAATGTGTTGTTCTTTTTTGATATCTCTTCAAATAAAGTCAGAAAAGAATATAACCCAAAATCAGACTTTTTCGCAAAAAGCAAACTTTTAAAACTCAAAGGACTCATATGTTGTTAAAATGGAATGACGCCTGTTTTATTTCGCTATAAAGATACCATTTTTTCTCCTGTTTATTTTTTACTGAAGGTTTCCCAGAGGAATGACATACTACCTACTACCATAATAGTATATCATTTCTCTGAGGTATCCTATGCATAAACTGTAAACATTGAAAAAAATGAGTTATATTATAGCCTTTTGAGTTTTAAAAAGATAGCGAAATCTTAAATTTCTAACTATTAAAATGTTGATCTTCATCCAGTTTAGCGTCGCTGCTAAAACTAAACAAACTCAAATGAAAAGTAGTTTGCACTTTTCATTGAAATGATTAGTTAGTTGGGGAAATAAAACGAATTATTGTAGCATTAGACCCCGTCACGTTGGTGAATATAATAGGATAAGCGAATATTCATGGAAGGGACAAAACGACCTGTACAATTTTACCACCGTCCGGTTTGCTTTCAAGATGTAATAAAATTATTTGGGTATTTTGGAATTTATAAGTTAATTTGGCCCTTTTATTGCTTACAAGAAGCGATGTGGCAATGCGAGGAAAGTGATTTTATCATATTTGTCAGCTACATTTGTGAAGAGTTCATACAAATACCTACAATCACATCGAAAAAAAATATTGATTTAGATAACATAAAAACACTTATGAAATTGTTACAACAGCTTAAACGAAATGATTTGCGTTTTAGTTGTATTGAAACTTTTCATTACACGCATTATGTTCATGTTCCATGCTCATATAGTAATTATATTGATTTGAATTTTTTTATTAAAAACACAATTATTCATTTGTTTTGCGTCAGTACATGAATAAGTAATCGATAATAACAAATCATCGGTTTGCTTAGGATTTAATTTTATAATACAGAGTGAACGTTTTCTACAAAAAAATTTGCTGAGATATTTAGAAGCATTGTTGGTTGCCTACAACATTTACATTTATCGATTTAATTTTTTTGCCCTTTAATCATTACGATAAATATGAATAATGAATACTGCATGTTAATTTAATCCTTGAGCTTGTAGTTCAACCTAGTTCAAACCAAGAAAATCCATAATTGTTTACAAATTATGTAAGCTTACGTCTCCATTTCCGTTTTTAAAAAATGCACAGTCAGACAGCCATAGATTTCGTTACACACGACGCCACGTGATGTAGTTACCGTGGTTGATAATGAAACAAGGTCGTTTTTTTCCAGTAATAATTTATTGAAAAGCGTTTCTTTAATTACATTTTCTTTCGTCTCTTTATTTAATTGGTTGATAATTACAAATAGAAACTACCTTGCGAATAATGTACAATACATTAAAAATTTCATTGACTGAAATTTTTCAAGTTTATATGAGTCACCGTTACGAGAATTTAAATAATTACCATAAAATTAAATCATTATTGAATGGGAAAGCACCAGGAATAGTCCGTCAGTTTTCCCATAATCAATGATTTTACTAAAATAAAGATAAATAACATCCTAGAAATGCCTTTGTTTTGCTTAAACCTACGTGGCTTTATTTTTCGTTTATAATGAATGAAAAGTGTATATTAAACAACTTTGTCATAAAGGTTAATGTGACGTCAGCATTCGTCATACGAACGTTCTAGAATATCGATTTAAAGTATTATTCAACCTTGTCTTATACTTTTCTCGTATAAAAAACTGTAACTTATAAAATTAAATTAAAAAATTATGCGTTTCAAATACGTCTAAGCGGTGAAATAAAGGCTCTAGAATTTAAATTTGCCGCCTTTTCTAAACGCATTTTCGCGCGTAACAATTATTTAATGACGGCCACTTAATAAAAATATAAATGTAACAATAAATGTTGAAAATTTAAAAAGCATTTGTAAAGCAAAAGTTTCTTTATTTCTACGAATAAGTAATTGAAAAATTAAAAATTAACTAAAATATTCGGTGATCATCTTCCCGTGTTCGTATTGCCAGCCAATGAAATGCCGTAAAATAAAATATCGGTCTTTCATTGGTTGCGTCACGGAATTTTCTGGAAGCACCGAGTGACCTTTGTATAAAAGCAGGTTATAGATCGAACTCTTCCGATTTGATTCTCAACCATCAACTAGTTAAGTGTACAAAATCATTTTTAGAAGTTTTGCCTGCAACTTTCATTTAATTTATTACAAAAGGTAAGTTCTTGCGTGTGCTTGTAATATTTAGAGTGCGTGTGTCACTTAATTTCAAAACAATTGCGTATTTCCACCTAAAGTTCGACGTAAAATTATCGTTGAAGTTGTGAGAGCCGCCATTGTTGTAACAACCACGTTTTTAGAATTCGGCTTTAATATTAATTTTTGTATCGCTTTAATTGCAGATGGCTAAAGCACCTGCTGTTGGTATTGATCTTGGAACCACCTATTCCTGTGTAGGTGTTTTCCAACATGGAAAAGTTGAGATTATTGCCAACGACCAAGGCAACCGAACCACCCCATCTTATGTGGCTTTTACAGACACAGAGCGTCTCATCGGAGATGCTGCCAAGAACCAGGTAGCGATGAACCCCAATAACACCATTTTTGGTAGGTATTATGTTAAGTATGATTCGGTTAACTTCGCTTCTACTGTGGTTTTTTTTATGATTTACACAATGATCGCTACAACTGATAGCTTAAATTTGATTATGTTTTGCAATCGTCCTCGAGTCATTGTAACTTGGGAATAGGAAAACGGTTTTTGTATGAAGATTAATGAATTCTGATTTAATTCAAGGTTGTATATAAATGCGATCAATTTTCTCTCCTTTTCTTGGGGTTTTAAATGGGTTGATTACAAAAATACCAATGAGTAAAGCTAACTTTTATGTCACTCTGTATGGATGCGTCATCAATGTTTCCTTTATTATTGTGGGATGATTAATAAGGAAATGCAGGTTTAATGATTCTACGTTGTCATTTTATTTATTATGTATTTTATGACCATATTTGAATTTGATAATCTCTAGTATAAGGTTGGAATAAATGCGTAGGATTTTTCTCAAGGTTTTAATCTTGTCTGTACTTTGGCTGTAATTATCTGCACGCTAATAAATTTACGTTATACAAAACACGAGTTGCAATATTGAATATATCTTAATCTTATTTATATTTTATTATTGACTTCAATTTTCAATGTGTTCAGACTGTTAATTTATTTCTTTATTAAGCAATTTTCTGTACCATTGTTGCGTACGTGATTGCTAACACAAGTCGACACTAGATGTCGCAAAACTTAAATAGTTAAATTCTTTATTTTGTTACTACTTGTAACTTTCTCATTGCTTTATCGTTTCCTATTTAATCTTTATTTAAGTGTCGACTTTAGTACTTCTTAGTTATTGATTGTTATCTTATTTGACTTTCATTTGCGTCAAATTAAATTCCAATAAAACATATGAATCAATATTTTTTTAATCAGTCACTACAAGCTTCATAGATTGTAATCATTCCTCAACCTTTCTTACCTTACGAGGGCATTTCATGCATGTTAACCGATGGGGATATTACACGTGATCGTGTACGTAAGATGTTTTATTTTCTTCTTTTCCATCTTTTTATGAGTGATCACTTGTCGACTAAGAAATTGAAGATTTAACGGAGCTTCGATTTTATTTTCATGAACGAAAATATTTTTTGGTTTCTTCATTGCTGTCTAAATATTTTTGTTTGTATTTATAGTAGTGATTTTAGAATTTCGTTTCAAGTTGCGCAAAATTACCATGATGATATTATCTTCAATGCCAAACTAGAGTTTCTGAAAAAACTCTGATTGTAAAATATTTACTACCTGAATAATCACCTTTCAAACTTTTATAACCGATAATACTTTTTATATCATTTAACGGCATTTATTGCGTTACAGATGCCAAACGTCTTATTGGGCGTCGGTTTGAAGACGCAACGGTTCAAGCCGATATGAAACATTGGCCATTCGAAGTTATTAGTGACGGCGGTAAACCAAAAATACAAGTAGTTTATAAAGGAGAAACGAAATCATTCTACCCCGAAGAAGTCAGTTCAATGGTGTTAAATAAAATGAAGGAAACCGCCGAAGCCTATTTGGGAAAGAGTATCACTAATGCCGTAATTACCGTACCTGCATATTTCAACGATTCTCAACGTCAAGCCACCAAAGATGCCGGAACCATCTCCGGTTTACACGTTTTACGTATTATTAATGAACCCACTGCCGCTGCTATTGCTTACGGTTTAGACAAAAAGGGAGCCGGTGAAAGAAATGTATTAATATTCGATTTGGGTGGTGGCACCTTTGACGTCTCTATCCTCACAATTGAAGACGGTATATTCGAAGTCAAATCCACCGCAGGAGACACTCACTTGGGTGGAGAAGATTTCGATAACCGAATGGTCAACCACTTTGTACAAGAATTTAAACGAAAATACAAAAAGATTTAACCTCCAACAAAAGAGCAGTCCGTAGGTTGAGAACATCTTGCGAAAGAGCGAAACGCACCCTATCATCCTCGACACAAGCCAGCATCGAAATCGATTCCCTATTTGAAGGTATCGACTTCTACACTTCAATCACTAGGGCCCGTTTTGAGGAATTAAATGCTGATCTTTTCCGTTCTACCATGGATCCCGTCGAAAAATCATTGCGAGATGCTAAAATGGACAAGGCTCAAATTCACGATATTGTACTTGTTGGAGGCTCGACTCGAATTCCTAAAGTACAAAAACTCCTGCAAGACTTCTTTAATGGAAAGGAACTTAACAAATCCATCAATCCCGACGAAGCCGTTGCCTACGGTGCAGCAGTACAGGCTGCGATTCTTCACGGCGATAAATCTGAGGAAGTTCAAGATTTACTCCTCTTGGATGTCACGCCCCTTTCATTGGGTATTGAAACTGCTGGTGGTGTTATGACGGCCTTAATTAAGCGTAACACTACAATTCCAACGAAACAAACTCAAACATTCACCACCTATTCGGATAACCAACCGGGCGTGTTAATTCAAGTATATGAAGGTGAACGTGCCATGACCAAAGATAACAACCTTCTTGGAAAATTCGAACTTACCGGTATTCCACCGGCACCTCGAGGTGTTCCTCAAATTGAGGTCACTTTCGATATTGACGCTAACGGTATTTTGAACGTAACTGCTGTCGAAAAATCCACTAACAAAGAAAACAAGATCACCATCACCAACGATAAAGGTCGTCTTAGCAAGGAAGAAATTGAACGTATGGTGAACGACGCCGAAAAGTACAGATCTGAAGATGAAAAACAAAGAAACACAATTTCTGCTAAGAACGCCCTTGAATCGTATTGCTTCAACATCAAGAGCACCATTGAAGATGAAAAACTTAAAGACAAAATTAGCGAAACTGATAAAACAACCGTTATGGAAAAATGTAATGAAGTTATTGCATGGTTAGATGCTAATCAATTAGCTGACAAAGAAGAGTATGAACATAAACAAAAAGAGTTGGAAGGTATTTGCAATCCTATCATTACTAAGCTTTACCAAGGTGCTGGTGGACCTGGAGGTATGCCTCCTGGATTCCCTGGAGCTGGCGGAGCTGCTCCTGGAGGTGCACCTGGCGCTGGAGGCGCAGGACCAACTATTGAAGAAGTCGATTAAGTTGCATTCCTTTTAGTTTTAAATTCAGTATTATTTATTGCAGACATTGCTTTTACAAAATATTTGTAGATTCTGTGAATTATTCAACTTTGTATCTTTGATTTTGGCATTTATTATGAGTAACAAAGAAATACATCAAGTCCTTAGAGAAATATTTTGTTTTATTTTTTAGAATTGGTATAATATAGTTTTGTAAGTGTTCGAAAAGTAAAGCAGTTATAGTATGGAATTCGTCATATTTTGCAATCGTTTTAAACGATATAAAGAGTGTAATCGTTGGCAGAGGTATAATTGCAGTAAATTTAAGGCTGCCATTTAAAGCGCATTTCTAGATGGGAAATATGGGTCTATAATTTCGCCATAATCTTAAAACTAATAACGCAATCGTAATGAATTTTTGAACACGCTCGAGAAAGTTCATTCTGTGCCCTGAAGTAAAAATACAAATCAATAGATTAATTAACTATTTTATAATTAATGCCAAAAGTTACCTATACTTTTGAGTGTACATTTTTATAAGATGCTTAATTAAATTTAAAAAATATTTATATTCATTGCACAGTGCAAATAAGTGGTTTTTAGTAAAATGAAATGAATACGTACAACCATTGTTTTTAGTATATAAAAACAATGGTACAACTTCCACACTAGCCATACCGCAGATGTAATGGCCAATTGTCAACATTTACAGGCATCTATCATTACAAACAGTTCATTGGTAATTGAATAGATGGTACTGCTTTCGATAAAAATTTAAAAATCGTCCGTCTAATTTGAAAATTGCGTAAGTCCGAATTGAACTACTTTACAGGAGAGACAAAACTTATTTTACAGTTTATTTTAGAATGTAATTAAATAAAAATTAATGAGTGGGTTCTAGTCTTTAAATTAGATGTGTATCACTATGTTTAGATAATTTTATCTCCTTTACATAATATACAGGGTGTTAATTAAGTATGTATCTTAAATTAAACAGACGATTTTTGAGTAATTTTAAGATAAAAAGTTCATATAAACCTAGGTCCGTTTTCGATTCCTTTCTGAAATACAAGGTGTTAAAGTTTTAAAAAAATCGATATTTAAAATATTTCAGAAACGGCTTGGAATATTTTTTTTAATTTTGCATTTTGTAATAGTTAATAACAATGAACATTTTACTATAAGTTTTAACTGTTTAATTTCATCAGTGGCATGCACACAGTAATCCACATGTGCATTTTAAGAAAAACTATTGGTACGCCACTGCTTTTCACAAAATAAAAATTAATATTAGATTTCATTTTCAATTCTAAAACAAAAAGGTCACTCCAGTTTTTTTCGTTAGATGCATCGTTATTGAGGAAAAAAAATTAAATCAGCTTAATTGCATATCCCTGGACCTCTTGGAAAATAATACTTGATTAAGTAATAATTTATTATTAACAATTATGTAACAATAACGAAGAAACATTATATTAAACACTAAATTAGATGCTGGAAATGGCCCCCTTCGGCTTCAATACTACCATCTAGCCGTCTCATCATTGAATTCCGCACTCTCCGAGGGATATGCAATTAAGTTGGTTTTATTTTTTTCCTCGATAACGATGTATGTAACGAAAAAACTGGAGAGACCTTTTTCTTTTAGAAGAAGAAACTAATATTAATTTTTATTTTGTGAATAAGCAGTGGCGTACCAATAGTTTTTCTTAAAATGCACATGTGGATTGCTGTGTGCACGCCACTGATAAAATAAAAAGTTAAAACTTATAGCAAAATGTTCATTGTTATTAACTATTACCGTTGATTGAAATATTGGTAAAGATAGTCAACCGTTTGTATTTGCTTGTATCACGGATGCAATTCACATATGCATGTTGGGTTGCGTTTTTTGTTTACTTTTTCACCTGTACTGAAGGTTTATTCCACCGTTGTAAAAATGGCGCAACATACAATCCGTAAAATTTACTTTTGTCAATACAATGTTGCAACGTTTTCAAAATATTTAGTAAACGTATTAACTAGTAATTAAAAGTGACGAATTTTTCATTTATGAATAATACCATTGATGATACATATCTTGGATTTTAATGACAATGTTTTTTTTTTAATAATTTACTAAAATACATACGAAGCGTTATTTGTTAAAACAGTTTGGTTTGG
This sequence comes from Abscondita cerata, assembly GCA_030710515.1. Classification (NCBI taxonomy): domain Eukaryota; kingdom Metazoa; phylum Arthropoda; class Insecta; order Coleoptera; family Lampyridae; genus Abscondita; species Abscondita cerata. The sequence goes on along the minus strand of JALBCR010001461.1, from coordinate 2,701 downwards.
TTGGAATTGTTAGATAAATAAGAAACAATTATTTTACAAATTATGCTTGCACTTTATTTTTTAACTTGCAATAATAATGTTGACATTTGTTTGTCATTTAATAACTTCGTTAGGAATAAAGAGTAGAACATACTGGGAGAAATACCACTAGAGTTCAGAAACGCAAAATTATTGGTTTTTGTATCTACTTGTTTTTACGTGTCTAGTTGAAAAGGATTTTAAATAAAAATTGGTTTTCATATAAGTACACCTAAAGTTGATATTGAAACAAATGTATTACGAGGAGTCTTCCGGATTATCGTTTATGAGTCACATTCCTTATCGGCTTAGTCAGAAATTCTACAATTGCATACTTTAGCAACACCTTTAGTAAATGAGTAAGCTTGTTATAATATTGTTTAGATGCAAACAGTTGAGTACGTTAGATTGTAATATAAGAAAATTCAACATTCGTTCCAACATAAAAAGGGATAAGCGTTTCTATGTTAAAAATTTTAATTTCAATGACCAAAATTTAGAAATTTACTTGCGTAAGCCTAATAGATTTTAAAACATTTTCAACGGATAAACGATGTTAATGTAATAAATATATGAGTATGGAATTTTCAAAAGTATTTAAAGAATTATGTTTTTTTGGAGAACGTTTTCAACGATTTCTTTACGAAATTAATACTTTTTAAATCTGCAGGTTTTTTTTCATAATAATAAACTTTATTCACATGTGTATGTATACAATCTTTGTACATATATGTGTTTGTCATGATGGTATAACCATTGTTATAACCTTACGTAAGAAAGATACAAATAAATATTATTACATTGAACAATTAACAGACAATAGAAAAAATATATAACAAAGGACACACATTTAATTAGTACGTCGACAAAATCAATAAATTCTTGTATATTGTAGAACGCATGTTTTGTTTGTTTGTCAACATTGACTCAATGCACCAATATTTCAATCAACGGCATGATGCATTGGCAACAATGTCGTGCCTTAGCATAAACTATCAGCAAAATTACAGTTTTCTATTTCACATTTATCGGCAATACTGTTCTGTAAATTCTACAATACAATTGACGTATTTTCTTAGCACAAAGCGATACTACCGACCTCTGATGTTTAGAACAAATTTCAGGGTCGCATAATCCCGTAAGGTTGACTATCTTTACCAATATTTCAATCAACGGTTTAACTTATAATAAGCGTATTAATTACAAAATAATAGTGCTACTTTTTAAATAAATAGTGCGTAAAAAAAGTTAAATCGTGTGTATCCAATGTAATTTAAATGGGACTTACTCTGTAGTAACTTTCTATTTGCAAAAATTAGTTCTGACGTCGATAAATTATTGTATAAAACACGTATCACGCCACTCTTTCATCAAATATCTAAACGATTGTCGGATCAATTTCTATCATAATAAATTCCTTTGGCACCCTCAGAATATTTTTGAAATATTTCTCAAAACTCTTAAAAATTGATAACAAAATTTTGTTGAGTTCTTGGTTAAATTTCGCTTTCCTGACCTTCAACATCAAATAAGATCTAAATTTGGAATTTCTATCATAACAGATTATTTTTGGCACCCTCAGAATATTTTCTCAAAACTCTTGAGAATTGTCATTAAAATTTAGTTAAACATTTAGTTAAATTTCGCTCTTCGGACTTTCAACATGAAATATAATTTAAACAAATTCTCGGATCGATTTCTACCACAATATTATTTTGCCACCGTCAGAATATTTTCCAAGATTCTCAAAATTCGTCATAATTGCTTGGTTAAATTTCGCTCGCCAAACTGTCAATGTCGAATAAAATCTAATCTGTTTGTCAGATTGCTTTCAAGTCGTTGTCTATTGGTACTTCTTTCTCTTCTTCCAAACGTATTGTTTGCTGCTGCAGCAAACATCTTCAGTTGTGGGTCGTACAACTCGTTTCAAGTCTTTAACTTAAAAACACGAGGTTGTGGCGTTAGATGTAGAACAGCTTATTTATTAACATTGATTGTCGTAACATTTATAGTTTTCCTTTACCAACCTTTACTACTTTTATTACTCTTTCCACTTTCTCTTTTGTCTGGTCTGTATATTATATTCTAAATATCTATTATCATCAAATAATTCTAAAATGTAATTTTTCCATTTTTCTAGTACTTGGTGCTCTTCTGTTATAAAAAAGTAACGAATCATGTTTGTTATCGTGTCCTTCTATTTCTAGACACATACTAATATAGGGCACACAACAAACATTCTGCCAATTGGTGTTGAGGGGTTGAGTAAGGACAAATCAGATTACTTGTCTAATATTTGTTTCAGGAATAGGGTCCATATGTTACAGGAAAGACACTGTGGAGATGAGATTGTTTTGCTATTCTTTAACCTACTTTTTTTTTCGGTCATTGTCGTGACTGCCGCTTAGACCGGTCTATTGTGTGTCGTCATGCAATGGCTGTGCTGTTATGTTTTATGTTCTTATTTACCTTCTATAATGTTTACACACATGGTTGATACTATTACATATGAATACTAGGGTGGGTGAGGGGTTGCCATGTTTGGGTTTTTAGTGGTTTCCTATACCTTGAGCGGATCCTTTGCCAAGACAAACCAATCCACAATTGCACACGGTTTCGTCACCACACTGTACAGGTTTGTACTGATCTTCTGAGCAATACGTAACCGAACGAAGTACAATGA